>JAHHZJ010002221.1:0-151571 GCA_021437245.1 Aegilops speltoides
AAACATAACATCCGCGACGAGTGGCTAGCCCGCACTGGGACAGAAAAGCCGAAATCCATGGCGGACTCACATCATTAATGACCCTCTTTTGTGCGGAGAGGATAGCTGGCTAGCTCGCAGCAACAACCTCCGTAAAAATTCTGGCAGTCCGGATACTAAGGACAACAATGGCAGGTCACGTCGAAGTAAAAATAAATGCCGCATTAACGGCGACGACAAGGAGGATGCGGCAATCAACGCCGGATTCCGAGGCTCTAAACCCGGTCAATGGAAGAAGCCATTCAAAAGAACCACTCCGGGTCCGTCCAATTTGGACCGAATACTCGACCGCTTATGCCAGATACATGGCACCCCTGAAAAGCCAGCTAATCACACCAACAGAGATTGCTGGGTGTTCAAGCAGGCAAGCAAGTTAATTGCCGAAAACAATGACAAGGGGCTAAACAGCGACGACGAGGAAGAGACCCGACCGCCGAACAATAGAGGACAGAAGGGCTTCCCCCCACAAGTGCAGACGGTGAACATGATTTATGCAACCCATATGCCCAAGAGGGAGAGGAAGCGCGCACTAAGGGACGTCTATGCGATGGAGCTAGTCGCCCCGAAGTTCAATCCATGGTCCTCTTGTCCGATCACTTTCGATCGAAGAGACCATCCGACCAGCATACGCCATGGCGGATTCGCCGCATTAGTTCTAGACCCAATCATCGATGGATTTCACCTCACGAGAGTCCGGATGGACGGCGGTAGTAGCCTGAACCTGCTTTATCAGGATACAGTGTGCAAGATGGGCATAGACCCCTCAAGGATTAAACCTACAAAGACAACCTTTAAAGGTGTCATACCAGGTGTGGAAGCTAGCATGACAGCTCACCACACCGAAGTGGTCTTCGATCCCTGACAATTTCCGGAGCCAGAGTTAATCTTTGACATAGTCCCGCTTCGCAGCGCTATCACGCTCTGCGCCGGACGAACCGTGTTTGCAAAGTTCAACGCGTGCCGATTATGCATACCTCAAGCTCAAGATGCCAGCCCTCGTGGAGTCATCACGATCAACGGAAATACGGAACGCCCTCCGAACGGAGGAACATACACGCTCGCGATGTAAGGCTGAGCATCCTTTAAGGCATTTCGAGTCCGCCGTTAAACGGCCGGATATAGCAAAACGCGCCCGAAGCAATACCAACCAAGACCACCTGGCGCAATCAGAGCACACGTAGCAATGCGGCCCCAACCCCCGCCCTCGCATGATTGCAAGAACAACCCTCCGCGTACATCATTATGCTTTGGAGATACCATGGGCGCAGGGGAAGGGGCACGATCACAATGGACCCAGAGTGTGGCTCGACCACACTAGGGGCCCGCAAGTGTGCCCCCTTCTTTTTTTATCATTTTTCTTCTTTGTATACACAGGACTCCGTTAACCAGAGGCCCTGTCCGGCGGTGAACCTGCAGAACTCATGATGCAACAGCCAGGGAGGAAAGAAGGCTGCGACGAACACTCAGGTGGTCTTAATTACGAGCATTAAATTCGATTATATACACAAAGTCCGCAGCCCATCCTCGAGGGGGACATGTTCAATTAGTCCAAATCCCTTGCTTATCAAGACTATTTGTATCACCGCACTCATAGCGACTTCCTTTAATAAATAATGCAACACTTTTGACCGCAATTACATTACCTTATATATATATATATGTTCATTACATGACATCTTGCACCAGATATTTTGGTATGGCCTAATACACCAGGGCTTATGTTCCCTACATTATGGTGTGATAAGTCCGAACACTTGCATAAGTGCGGCACCCGAACTTATAGCATTATATGAATCGGCTCAATCATGTCTTGGGTCAATAGTTGGGTTTGCCCGGCTCCCACGTTATGGTGCCTTATGTTCCGCTCGCCGGCTAAGGTGGCATTGGGAGAACCATCGCGATTGCGCCCGGTTGAGCAGGCGGCGCCTCGATGGAGAAAGCTAAACTGACCGGATGATAAGGCGAGAGACTGGTCGCTGTTCGAGAGGTCTTTTCGGTCCTTAAAGACTCACGCCGCTTCGAGCGAAGTTCCGGATAATGTCCGACGAAGGCGTGGATAGCGCCTGATTCGGTCTTCCGAATACCAGGGCTTCACCAAATTTAAAATTATAGAATTCTATGGCTAAGTGAGAGTGTTCAAGCATTATAAGTCCGGTTGCCTTGTTCGTTGTGTTGAGCGCCCCTAGATGGACCCAAAATGGGAACAAGAGTGCTCAAGTTTATCCCGAACACCCCAAACTTTCATGGCTCGGGGTCAAGCCAACGACTTGCCATCTCTCGATTTTATAAACGGTCGCATGAAGGTAATATTCTAAATTAAACAAGCATTGCTCAAGGCGATATGAACGAAGTTTTCAGCGCAGAGGATAATACATAGCGAAGTTTACGCAAAAATTACATTTCGGGGCACTCATCCGCAATATCGCGGGCTCCCTTCAGACAGTTTCATAATACATTTCGGCGCGGCGATACTCCTTGCCGGTGGCGGTGGGTCCGTGAGAAGCTTCTCCGCATCCAACCTGCCCTAATGCACCTTTGTGCGGGCAAGGGCCCGACGAGCACCTTCAATGCAAAGTGAGCGCTTTGATGACTTCCACCCAGGGCACACATCCACCAGCCGCCAGACGAGGTCAAGTAGCTCCTGTGCATGGCCTGTCCAGCCACACCGGACTATAAAGCCCTTCATGGCCTCCTCGGCTACCTTAGGAGTTCGACCAGCTGTTTCAATTTGGTCGCTTGGGGCACTGGATGGCCGGCCTCAACAGATCGAGACCAGAAGACCTTCTTCATCGAGCTCCCCTCCTCGCCACGATAGAATGCGGCGGCATCGGACACATTACGCGGCAGATCTGCAAACGCCCTTGGAGAGCTCCGAATGCGGGTAAGTGTCAGGTAGTTTACATTAACATGCTTGCTTTGCATGAAAAATGCCTTACCCGCCGCTATCTTCTTTACATCTTCAACCTCCGAAGGGCCTTACGGCCTCGGCCTTGGCGGACTTGGCACTTTCGAGCCGAGGCAAGCTCGGACTCGAGTCTTGAGTCATGCTCCAAGCTCTCATGCTTCTCCATGAGAGCCCGGAGCTCTTGCCGCATTCCGCCACCCGTGCCTCCTGCTTTTCTCGCTCTGCCCGTTCATGTCAAGATGCGCTCGTCATGACACAGCCTCCTTCGGCGCTGCCACCTCGCTCATGGCCCCGCAATACCCATATTATCCTTGTTAATTTTATTGCAACCAAAATCCTTTTCTCAGAAGGTAACTATTCAAAGTGGTGTTACTCACCTTCTTTGTCCTCGAGCTGCTTGGCATGGCCGAGCTCGCTCGGACCGATCGAGATCCTACTTAACGCACCGACCTCCGCATCAAGGCGGCAGAGGTCAAGCAGCAAGAGCCTCGCAAACCCATATTGACATATTTTAAGCAACCTGCAGATATCTTATTAGATCCTCGGTCCGCTTTTCTTTCCAACACCGAACCGAGCATCGTGGGCTACCGTCTATGCGGTATTACATTACATAATTATAACTTCTTACCTCAAAGCTCGCTAGAAGGCTGCTGCAGAAGCTTCGGTCAGCCCGCTCTTGGCGAAGCTGAATTTTTCAATCACCGCACTCATGATAGTGCGGTGTTCTTCCTCGATGGAAGCGCCTTTAAGCGCCTCCAACAAGTTATCCGGCGCCCGTTGGGACGGAGGCCGCCGGTGTCACGGTCTTGCCCTTCTTTGAAGGGCGCTGCCGGACTCGAACCACCGCAGTTCCGATGTAGAGTCGGCGCAAAGTCCGGAGGCTGCTGGCGGCGCCCGAGCCTCCTCCCGATGGGTCCCTCTCTCGATCCCACCTCGGCGTCCTCGTCGGCGCTGGGGTAGAGTCAATCGAAGTGAATCCACATCCGACGGGGCAACGACCCGCCGATGAACCGGGAGATCATCATCGGCCGGACTACGGATGAACGCGGCATTAGTAGGACACTAGGTGACACGAAAGAAATTGCATATCGAGGATCCGGATACTTACGATCTCGCCGGACGCTCGCCCTTGAAGGTTACCTCGCCAACGATGGTGTTGGCGAACTGTCCGGGAATAGTTCTCCCCTCTTGACCCTTTGGCCTCCCCTATTGGGGAAGCCTTCCTCTTCTTCTCTCCTCCTCCGAGAGAGTCTTCTTCCTCCTCCTCGCCTTCGTGGGAGGAGTCCACCTCGCCGTCGGACGCTCGATTGCGGGAACTCTTTCGAGTCCCCGCGCCACCTTCTTGGTTTTTTCTCTCCGGCACCACATGTGGTGCCGGAACCAGCAGCCCCGCTAGACAGGCGCTCACGGGTCTTCGCATGGGAGCCGGACAGATGAGCTGCACGGCCTTCTCCATCCATTCCTATCAAAGGAAAAGAGAGATTGAGACCTTCTTAGAATCAATCTATTTACCACAAGTGTCCCGTAAAGGGGTTGAATCACTTACCTCGCCGCCTAGATGTTGCGGCGTAAACCGCGATCTTCCGTCATGATACGGGCTTGCGCCTTAAACAGCACCTCCAGCGCCTTCATACGTCAGGTCAAGAGCCCGCTTAGCGCTGGTGCTATTCCGGATTAAACTCCCATGCATTAAATGCCCGTTTGGCATGGGAGAATCCGTGGATGAGCATGACTGACCACGCCGACGAGATCGAGCTTATTGCTCACCAGCTTCGGATGCAGCTCGAGTCCCGTCGGCTCCTTCGATTGCCCCACAACAAGCCCTTCTCTTTCCGGAGGTGAGCTGTGGGATGCGAGATCTAAACTCGGGGCCGCCGCCCATGTGGGCTCGCGGCTCGGTGATGTAGAACCACCCGATTGCCACCCCTTGACGGAGTCCACGAAGGCCCTTCGAGCTAAAGGACGCTGGGCAACTTACCCAACATGGCGCCTCCGATTCCGCTTATGCGTTCTTCACAACCTTCGCTTGACGTTGAAGGTCTTGAGCCACAGCGAAGTGGGGCCGGATGCGAGGAAGGTTTCTCACACGACGATAAACGCCGAGATGTTGAGGATGAAGTTCGGCGCCAGATCGTGAAAATCCAGGCCGTAGTAAAACATGAGCCCCCGGACGAATGGGTGGAGTGGAAAGCCCAGTCCGCGGAGGAAGTGGGGAAGGAAGACGACCCTCTCATGGGGCCCAGGGGTAGGGATGAGCTGCCCCTCGTCGGGCAGCCGATGCGCGATGTCGCCGGAAAGGTATCCGGCGATGCGCAGCTTGGTGATGTGCTCCTCCTTAACGGTGGAGGCCAACCATTTGCCTCCTGCTCCGGACATAGTCGGAGAAGGTCGACGCGAGATGCGCGAGCTTGGGCATTGGAGCTTGAGTGCGCGGAGATGGATAAGCAAAGGAGGAAGAAGGCGTAGGTGAGAAGGTAAATCCTTATCCCTTATATATAGGCCGACGGAGACTATGCGTCCCCCGCCAGCCCGGTAAAACTCGCTTATCTCCCAAGCGCCACCATCAATGGCGCGGTTGGGTTACCCACGTCCGTATTGATGAGAATCCCGGAATAAGGGGAACACGATCTCTGCTTCGACAGGACGTGCCAAGGAAACCGCTTCGCTAAACGTGCTGAGGTGGTATAATAAAAAACGATTCATATATAGGCTTGGTAGCGATGTGATGTCTTGCCGCATAATACGTCAGCAGATTGGACTTGTGTACATTTTATTCTCTCTACGGTGGCATGTGGAATTTATTTTGCAGAGCCGGACACTATCCTGGTGTTCATGATCCTCTCTGGATTATTCAAGGGGGGAACCCGCCTTGCAATGCCGAACATTATGTGCGCCAGACTTATCGTCATTGAAGCCTGGTTCAGGGGCTACTGAGGGAGTCCTGGACTAGGGGGTGTCCAGACAGCCGGACTATCATCGTCCGCCGGACTCCAAGACTACGAAGATACAAGATTGAAGACTCCGTCCCGTGTCCGGATGGGACTTTCCTTGGCGTGGAAGGCAAGCTTGGCAATACGGATATGTAGATCTCCTACCATTGTAACCGACTCTGTGTAACCCTAGCCTCCTCCGGTGTCTATATAAACCGGAGGGCTTTAGTCCGTAGGACAACATACATTACAACAATCATACCATAGGATAGCTTTAGGGTTTAGCCTCCTTGATCTCGTGGTAGATCCACTCTTGTACTACCCATATCATCAATATTAATCAAGCAGGACGTAGGGTTTTACCTCCATCGAGAGGGCCCGAACCTGGGTAAAACATCGTGTCCCTTGTCTCCTATTACCATCCGCCTAGACGCACAGTTCGGGACCCCCTACCCGAGATCCGCCGGTTTTGACACCGACACCCCCCCCCAGTTCTGCTTATTTAAATTCAAAATTTACAGAACACTTTAAACAGTCACGACTTTTTAACTATAAGTCCAAATGAATTTATTCTTTTTGCATTGGGTTCTGTATGAAAATCTCTAGCAGCACACCAAAGATGGGATTTTCCCATGTTGCCTAGATTTTCTGGTAAATTTCAGAAGGGTTGTTGATGTTTTCTTTTTGTGTTTATAATTGTTTTCAGAAGGTGGAGCTTGTCTTCAGGATCAACAGGGAGAGTGTGACCCTCATCTGCACTAAGGCAAGCCACAACAACTTTTTCATGGTGCCATTGCAATATTTGTGATTTATTTTCAACTTGAATGGTTACTTAATGCATGCATTTAAATCACCTAGTTAAATAATTATTCTGTTGCAAGCTTATTCATGTGGATATGTTGTTTGACAGAAAGTTAAGAGTTAACTAAGCTAGAGTTAAGTTATTATAAGTGATGATAGGCTTTGGAGAAATAATGTGCTATTGAAAATGGACTAGTTTGAATAATATTTCCTTGAGTAAGAAAATAATTATGCTAAGTTTTTGCCATGATTAGTTGTTGCATAAACATGACCAGAAAAGTGCCATGAGGTTCTGAACTATTTAGTGCTTGATATAAGTTGACCCGGTATGATTCTGATGATTAGTGAAGCATGTTATATGAGTGCATTTGCATGGCATGTCATGACACCGGTCATTTTTATCTTAAGTTGAACCTGATAAAAAATCAACTTGAACATATCGTTGATCGGGACATGGTGCCACTGAATCGAGTTTTTCCTAGCGCAACCACATTTGCCTTTATGGGAAGGCCTTTATTCGGTCCGTTGTCATGCCTCTGGTCGGTACCTCCAACGAGGGAAGGTTATGGGCGTGCGGTACCCTGGCCCGGTAAGCAGACATAACCTTGTGTGCCCGTTGATTGTTGTTATGGTACGTTGTCCACGTTTGGGATCGTTTTTCCACGACGGTGGTCGTTGGTGTCTGGGGTAGACATGGGGCCACCCATGACTTAGCCCAACGGGGAGTTAGTCGGAGTGGCCGGGAGAGTGTCGTGGCAATGGAGGGGTTCTGTTGGAATGTCGTTGGTCCACCCGAATGGGAGTGCGAGGCCACGGGTTCCTTGGTTTCGGTACAGTGCGCTACCTCTGTAGAGTGTATTAAATCTATCGATAGCCGAGTCCACGGTTATGGACACGCTCGAAAGTAGGTCACACCATGGGTCAACATTTTAATAGATCTTGCACACTAAAATAATATGGCACTATGGAAAAGGTGATGGTTGAAGAACCATGTTGAGGTTGATGAACAAGTTGTTGGTCCGCTTGTGAGCCAAGCAAAATCACCGTTTGGTTGCGTGGCAACCCTTTGGTAAGCAAGTCCGTGGGACTTGAGGCACGAGATTTGATTCACTGCATTCATAGCATGATCTTGCATTGATGATTAAATTTGTTAATATCATGATATTGGTTGACATTATGTTTATGGTTGTTGTGAGCTTGAAGTACATTCAATGTACTGACCTGGCGTGTCATGCCATATTTCAGGAAAGGTTCGTTGGAACGGAGTGCTGTTCGATTCTAGATCGTGTTCACATCGGTGTCCCTGTGTTATGGAGTCCCGCTTCGTTGTTGTTCCGCTGCCTCGTAGTCATCATGATCGAGGCCCCCTTATGTTCATTAAATAATGTACATATTGTTCAGCCGCACCGTGTGTGCCGCTTGGCCTCCTAACTTGTTCTAATATAAACTATGTTCCGCTAGTATCATAAAGCGGTTGTATTCTGTACCAAGATGTTGTGTGTTGTCAGAAGACATGGTCTCTGGGCTGGCAATCCATGTTAAACCAGTTACTCTGAGACGGGGTGCCACAAATTTACATGCATAAAGTCCTCTTCCTCTCCTTTATATAGGTCGGCCAGAGCTGCCGCTATTGCGGCTTGGCCGTCCGACCCCTTTCGCCTATAGAGGTATGCGTCGTCCTCCCCATTGTAGTCCCATAGAGGAGCTATTCAGGATTGAAGTGGTTGTACGCATCTCTTTATTGTGATGGCCGTGACTTCTAGGAGGTCTAGAATGGGTCAATAGCTTGATCTTGTTTACCAAGTTCATCACTTCCGAACTATCTTCTTGGGTGGAGAATTTGGGACGCCAGTTGTACAACTTCTTCAAGGGGGCGCTAGAAAATTCTAGCTAGTCCGCGTCGAACAGGTTCTGGAAGTGGTACATCATCAATGTAGAACCATTCCGAAGGTCATTTGGCAGATCCTTTCTTCGGGGTCCTGACGGGGTAACTGGATCTGGCTATGCGCCATACTTCGGCGCCGCGTACTTCAAAAATAGACCCGCCGCCCTGATGGCGGGGGACAAGGCAGAAGAACTTTTTTCATAGTTTGAAGTGAGCCTCGCAACCCAAGAACAATTTGCAAAGAGCAGCAAAATCGGAGATGTGCAAGATAGAACCTGGTGTGAGATTGTGCAGCTGGATCCCGTAGTGTTCCAGTAGGCCCCTGAGGAAAGGGTGGATCAGGAATCCCACGCCCCTAAAAAGGAAGGAGGTAAAGCACACCCTCTCCCCTTGACTGGGATTGGGGAAATTCTCCGCCAATGCATCAGTACCTATGGTGGTTAGCCCTGCCCGTACGGAGATTAGATCTGGGGGAGGGAGGTATCCCTGTGTCTGGAGTCGATTGAGCTGGAGGTGAGATATGGAACAACTTTGCCAGTCTCTGATAACCCGCAAGTATACGGGATAGTTGTAGCCTCTTTCGATAAGTAAGAATGTCAAACCCAACGAGGAGCTAAAGGTAGAACAAATACTCTCTCAAGTCCTATCGGCCACAGATACGACTCTACGCACGCTTGACGTTCGCTTTACCTAGAACAAGTATGAAACTAGAAGTACTTTGTAGGTGTTGTTGGAAAACTTTGCAAGATAATAAAGAACGTATAAATAAAAAGTAGGTCTGTTTAGATAAAGATGCAATAAAGTAAATAAAGCGAGTGTGGAAAAGTGGTGGTAGGATTTGTGAAAGTGTCCCTAGGCAATTGACTAGTTTACTAGACCGATAGCAAGTATTATGTGGGAGAGGCCACAGCTAGCATGTCATCCCTGACTTGGAATTCTATGCACTTATGATTGGATCTATTAGCAAGCATCCGCAACTACTAACGTTCATTAAGGTAAAACCCAACCATAGCATTAAGATATATTGGTCCCCCTTCAATCCCGTATGCATCAATTTCTATGCTAGGTTGAAGCTTCTGTCACTCTAGCCCTCCAATACATAGTCCTATCCACATACAACTAACCCTATGGTGTGATCCACGCGCGCGCTCATATGATGGGCACCAAAGGACAGAACATAACCACAAGCAAATTAAATCAATCATAGCAATTCATCAACCACCAATAGGACAATGAAAATCTACTCAGACGTCATAGGATGGCAACACACCATTGGATAATAATATGAAGCATAAAGCACCATGTTCAAGTAGAGGGTACAGCGGGTTGCGGGAGATTGGACCGTTGTAGATAGAGGGGGGAAGGTGATGGAGATGTTGGTGAAGATGGCGGAGGTGTTGGTGAAGATCGCGGTGATGATGATGGCCCCCGGCGGCGTTCCGGCGCCACCGAAAGCAAGGGGGAGAGAGCCCCCCTTCTTCTTCTTCTTCCTTGACCTCCTCCCTAGATGGGAGAAGGGTTTCCCCTCTGGTCCTTGGCTCCCATGGCTTGGGAGGGGCGAGAGCCCCTCTGAGATTGGATCTATCTCTCTGTTTCTGCGTTCTGGAATCCTTCCCCTTCACCATTTCTTTTATATCTGGAGATCCGTAACTCCGATTGGGGTGAATCTTTCGCCCAGATTTTTCTTGTAAAGGTAGCTTTCTTGCGGAAAAAGAAGAGCGTCAACCGCCTTACGGGTGGCCCACGAGAGTCCAGGGTGTGCCCCCCTGTCTCGTGGCCACCCCGGACACCGTTTCGCGTTGATTCTTCCTCCGGAAAATCCCAAATATTCCAAAATAATTCTCCATCCGTTTTTATCCCATTTGGATTCCGTTTGATATGGGTTCTCTGTGAAACATAAAACATGCAACAGACAGGAACTGGCACTGGGCACTGGATCAATATGTTAGTCCCAAAAATAGTATAAAAAGTTGCCAAAAGTATATGAAAGTTGAAGAATATTGGCATGGAACAATCAAAAATTATAGATACGACGGAGACGTATCAGCATCCCCAAGCTTAATTCCTGCTCGTCCTCGAGTAGGTAAATGATAAAAAAGATAATTTTTGATGTGGAATGCTACCTAGCATAATCTTGATCATATGTCTAATCATGGCATGAATATTAAGGCACGAGTGATTCAAGGCAATAGTCTATCATTTGACATAAAAACAATAATACTTCAAGCATACCAACCAAGCAATTATGTCTTATCGGAATAACATAGCCAAAGAAAGCTCATCCCTACAAAATCATATAGTCTGGCTATGCTCCATCTTCGTCACACAAAATGCTTCCATCATGCACAACCCCGATGACGAGCCGAGCAATTGGTTCATACTTTTTAACGCGCTTTAGCTTTTTCAACTATTACGCAATACATGAGTGCAAGCCATGGACATAGCACTATGGTGGTATATGGTGGTGGTTGTGAGGACAAAAAGGGAGAAGATAGTCTCACATCAACTAGGCGCATCAACGGGCTATGGAGATGCCCATTAATAGATATCAATGTGAGTGAGTAGGGATTGCCATGCTACGGATGCACTAAGAGTTATAAGTGTATGAAAGCTCAACTGGAAACTAAGTGGGTGTGCATCCAACTTGCTTGCTCATGAAGACCTCGGGCGTTTGAGGAAGCCCATCATCGGAATATACAAGCCAAGTTCTATAATGAAAATTCCCACTAGTATATGAAAGTGAAAGCATAGGAGGATCTCTCTATGAAGAACATGGTGCTACTCTGAAGCACAAGTGTGGTAAAAGGATAGTAACATTGCCCCTTCTCTCTTTTTCTCTCATTTTTTTCTTTTTCTTTTTCATTTTTTTTATATTTTTTCTTTCTTTTTGGTGGGCTTCTTTGGCCTCTTTTTTTATTTGGGCTTCTTTGGCCTCTTTTATTTTTCATAAAGTCCGGAGTCTCATCCCAACTTGTGGGGGAATCATAGTCTCCTTCATCCTTTCCTCACTGGGGCAATGCTCTAATAATGATGATCATCACACTTTTATTTACTTACAACTCAATATTATAACTCGATCTCGAACAAAGATATGACTCTATATGAATGCTTCCAGCGGTGTACCGGGATGTGCAATGATCTAGCATAGCAATGACATCAAAAAACGGACAAGCCATGAAAACATCATGCTAGCTATCTTACGATCATGCAAAGCAATATGACAATGAATGCTCATGTCATGTATATGATGATGATGGAAGTTGCATGGCAATATATCTCGGAATGGCTATGGGAATGCCATAATAGGTAGGTATGGTGGCTGTTTTGAGGAAGGTAAATAATGGGTTCATGATACCAGCGAAATTTGCGCGTCACAATAGAGGCTAGCAAAGTGGAAGGGTGAGTGTGCGTATATCCATGGACTCACATTAGTCATAAAGAACTCATATACTTATTGCAAAAGTCTACTTAGCCCTCGAAGCAAAGTACTACTATGCATGCCCCTAGAGGGATAGATTGGTAGGAAAAGACCATCGCTCGTCCCCGAGTGCCACTCATAAGGAAAGCAATCAAAGAGCACCTCATGCTCCAACTTTGTTACATAACGGTTCACAATACGTGCATGCTACGAGACTTGCAAACCTCAACACAAGTATTTCTCAATTTCACAATTACTCAACTAGCACGACTCTAATATCACCACCTTTATATCGCAAAACTATTGCAAGGAATCAAACATGTCATACTCAATGATCTACAAGTTTATGTAGGATTTTATGACTAACCATGTGAATGACCAATTCCTGTCATCTCTCTAAATAGATATAAGTGAAGAAAGAGAGTTTAATTATTTCTACAAAAGATATGCCCACGCTCTAACAAATATAAGTGAAGCAAAAGAGCATTCTACAAATGGCGGTTTTCTATGTGAAGAGAAACAGGAAATCCAAACTTCAAATGATATAAGTGAAGCACATGAAGCATTCTATAAAGCCATACTCAAAAGATTTAAGTGAAGTGCAATGAGCATTCTATAAATCAACCAAGGACAATCTCATACCAGCATGGTGCATAAAAGAAAAGTGAAAACTAAATGCAAAAGACGCTCCAAGACTTGCACATAATGCGTGAACGAAACGAATTCGAAAACATACCGATACTTGTTGAAGAAAGAGGGGATGCCTTCCGGGGCATCCCCAAGCTTAAACGCTTGAGTCTCCTTGAATATTTACTTGGGGTGCCTCGGGCATCCCCGAGCTTGAGCTCTTGCCTCTCTTCCTTTTCCTCATATCGAGACATCCTCGATTAGACACTACATCCACACAAAACTTCAACAGAAAACTCGGTAAGATCCGTTAGTATAATAAAGCAAATCATTACTCTAAGTACTGTAGCAAACCAACTCATATTTTGTTTTTGCATTGTGTCTACTGTAATATAGCTTTTTCATGGTTTAATCCATGATATAAATTGATAGATTCATCAAAACGAGCAAACTATGCATCAAAAACAGAATCTGTCAAAAACAGAACAATCTGTAGCAATCTGAACAATCACAATAATTCTGGTACCCCAAAAATTCTACCAAAAATAGGAAAAATAAACAAGTTGTATAGCAAGACATTGCAACAGGAATCAGAACCAATTGACGTTCCAGTTAAAAATTTAAAATCACGCACTACAGCCAAAGTTTCTGTCCTGCACCGTACAAACCAACAAGCATTGTAAACATCCTAAAGGCAAACCTTGGCACATTATTTTTATAATAAAATGGAATTGTACAAGGGGATAATTATTTTTGTTGAAAGTTTCTGTAATCAAGATTCACAGAGTTTCCGTGAGCATGAACAAAGTTCAAGGCTAGCTCCCACTTCAACAGTGCTTGTCTTTCTCACTTTCACTTTCCTTTTTGAAAAGTTTTTAGGTTCCCTTCTTTATTTTTTTTGTTTTTAAACTATATAAAAGCACTCAACAGAAATAAATTACTCTCTAAAACTTCTGGGTTGTCTCCCTGGCAGCGCTTTCTTTAAAGCCATTAAGCTAGGCATTTAGTGCTCAAGTAATGAATCCACCCGGATCCCAAGGTATATCAAAGCCAATTTTAATTAACAATGATTTGTAATTTAGTAGTGAGCACAAAATAACATCTATCATGCAACAACAAAGTCTAACTCTCTTCCTATGCATCGGCATGTCATAAAAGAACAATTCATGCACACCAAGTAAAGGCGAATGCATAGTCTAAACAGTTTCTTGCAATTCTATCGTATTGAAAACATAAAGAGGCGGAGATGTAGTTCCTCTCTCATAATAATTGCAAGCAAGAGCAACAAGCACATGCATATTATATCTATCAAAATCATCATGTGCAATGGTAAAAGGCAACCCATCAATATAATCCTTAATAAGCACAAACTTCTCCGATAAAGTGTAGTAGGGAGAATTCAAAAAGATAATAGGACCATCATGCGTGGGTGCAATAGCAACAATTTCATGTTTAACATAAGGAACTATAGTAAGTTCATCTCCATAAGCATAATTCATATTGGCATCTTGGCCACAAGCATAGCAAGCATCATCAAACAGGGATATTTCAAACAAATTCAAGAGATCATAGCAATCAGCATAGCAATCATCCTTTGGTAAGCACGAAGGGGAGTTAAATAATGTATGAGTTGGAGGGTTACTCTCATTAGAAGGTGGGCACGGGTAGCTAATCCGCTCTTCCTCCTTTTGTTCTTCGCTCTCCTCATCATCTTTTTCATCCGATGAGCACACTGTTTCATCAATTTCTTCTTCCATAGCTTCCTGCAAAATATTAGTCTCTTCTTGGATAGCGGAGACTTTCTCAATAAATGCATTAATATAGTAATTGTATTCATAATTTTCATAGCAATATCTAAGTATAGCAAGATTTTCAGGCCTATAAACACCATCATCATCAAAAGCTTCATACTTTTCAAACAAAGATTCAATTTCATAAGCAGCCTTAAAAGCAACAAATTCTTCTATTTGTTCCACATCATAGTAATCATACATACCATTAGCATAAGAAGCTAAGGTTTCATTACCATTAAATTTGCATGAAAAGGGAAGGTGTGGAGCCTTCATCCTAGAGCAACAAGTAATATCATATCTCAAGCATAGATCCCGGGCATACCAACGCAACATAATAAATTGATCCCATAATAGTTTCCCTTTTTGTGATGAGCGATAATCCCTAAAGTATTCACGTTGATCCAACGTGTCTCCCATTATAAAGTTGAATGGGGTTTTCTCAGGATTATCAAAGTAGTACATAATGTCTTTCACATGATGAGAATCGAGGGTTTTAGGAGTTACCCCATCTCCATGAGTAGCAAGTACACCTAATTTTTTTGGTATTTTGCGTTCCATATCCAAAACTAAAGATAGAAAACAACTAAGAATAGCAAATAAAAATTACTTAGTGATAAAGCAAACAAGTACACACGATAATATTCACCCCACGCTATGACTCCCTGGCAACGGCGCGAGAAAAAGGTCTTGATAACCCGCAAGTATACGGGGTAGTTGTAGCCTCTTTCGATTAGTAAGAGTGTCGAACCCAACGAGGAGCTAAAGGTAGAACAAATACTCTCTCAAGTCATATTGACCACAGATACGACTCTACGCACGCTTGACGTTCGCTTTACCTAGAACAAGTATGAAACTAGAAGTACTTTGTAGGTGTTGTTGGATAACTTTGCAAGATAATAAAGAACACGTAAATAAAAAGTAGTGGATGTTTAGATAAAGATGCAATAAAGTAAATAAAGCGAGTGTGGAAAAGTGGTGGTAGGAGTTGTGAAAGTGCCCCTAGGCAATTACTACTTTACTAGACGATAGCAAGTATTATGTGGGAGAGGCCACAGCTAGCATGTCATCTCTGACTTGGAATTCTATGCACTTATGATTGGAACTATTAGCAAGCATCTGCAACTACTAACGTTCATTAAGATAAAACCCAACCATAGCATTAAGATATATTGGTCCCCCTTCAATCCCGTATGCATCAATTTCTATGCTAGGTTGAAGCATCACTCTAGCCTCCAATACATAGTCCTATCAACATATAACTAACCCTATGGTGTGATCCACGCGCGCGCTCATATGATGGGCACCAAAGGACAGCAACATAACCACAAGCAAATTAAATCAATCATAGCAATTTATCAACCACCAATAGGACAACGAAAATCTACTCAGACGTCATAGGATGGCAACACATCATTGGATAATAATATGAAGCATAAAACACCATGTTCAAGTAGAGGGTACAGTGGGTTGCGGGAGAGTGGACCGCTGTAGATAGAGGGGGGAAGGTGATGGAGATGGTGAAGATGGCGGAGGTGTTGGTGAAGATCGCGGTGATGATGATGGCCCCCGGCGGCGTTCCGGCGCCACCGGAAGCAGGGGGAGAGAGCCCCCCTTCTTATTCTTCTTCCTTGACCTCCTCCCTAGATGGGAGAAGGGTTTCCCCTCTGGTCCTTGGCTCCCATGGCTTGGGAGGGGCGAGAGCCCCTCCGAGATTGGATCTATCTCTCTATTTCTGCGTTCTGGAATCCTTCCCCTTCACCGTTTCTTTTATATCTGGAGATTCGTAACTCCGATTGGGGTGAATATTTCGCCCAGATTTTTCTCGTAAAATTAGCTTTCTTGCGGCAAAAGAAGAGTGTCAACCGCCTTACGGGTGGCCCACGAGAGTCCAAGGCGCGCCCAGGGGAGTGGGCGCGCCCCCCTGTCTCGTGGCCACCACGGACACCGTTTCGCGTTGATTCTTCCTCCGGAAAATCCCAAATATTCCAAAATAACTCTCCGTCCGTTTTTATCCTGTTTGGATTCCGTTTGATATGGGTTTTCTACGAAACATAAAACATGCAACAGACAGGAACTGGCACTAGGCACTGGATCAATATGTTAGTCCCAAAAAATAGTATAAAAAGTTGCCAAAAGTATATGAAAGTTGAAGAATATTGGCATGGAACAATCAAAAATTATAGATACGACGGAGACGTATCAGTCCCCCTCTTGGGGGCCATGAGGACGTGAGGAAGAACCAGGGGCGCTCGTCATGATTTTTTGTGGCTTGCTTTGTTGCTTTTCGGTGCGATACGAGATGGCGGCTTATGTCGGTGTACTAAAGTAAGGGGTACCTTAGTATCCCGAACTTGTGCACGGGCAGTCGCAGCGCCCCGCGGCAAGGCTTGCCGGGTGCCCGCCAAGATCCTCCGTAGTTCCTATCGAAGCCATTCAAGAACAAAGTGTTTTAAAGACAAGGCCCCGGCAAGAGGAGCTTGCCGGGAAGGACAAGGCCCCGGCAAGAGGAGCTTGCCGGGAAGGCCAGCCAAGGCATTTCAAGGAACTTGCCGCGACGCGCCGCGCGTCCCGGCAAGACCCGGCGAGCGACAAGCTTCCGGGCGCGACAAGACAACGACCGCGGCAAGGCGTTTGCCGCGGCGAAGCCACCACTGCGCTCCACGCCCAACAAGATCCGCCGACGTGTCGCCGCAGACTGCTCCAAAGACGTGGCGGAAGTCAGGCAGCCAAGCGTGCGAGGTGGCGAGTGGAGATGAAGAGAAGGCCATCGTGGCAAGCGGTGGCGTCCCTAACGGTCGCTTTTCTGCACTGTTGGGCGACGCGGACGGGCATTAAATTCTCTTATCCCCTGCCGTCAGAGTTAGGTAGGGTGCACTGTAGAAGCAGTTGTACCAACCCCTCTTTTTACATTTGTACCCCTGCATGCGTTGCCACCTGTCGGTGACCCCTTTAGCCTATAAAAGGAGGCCCATGCGCAATGTAGGGGGGGTTCGACTGATTCGAAACCACAACACTCTCATGCTCTCGAGCAAGAATGGAATAAAACCATAAAGCAGCAGTAGGAGTATTATCTCTTCGGAGAGCTCCGGCTGGGTAAAATCGCCGGTGCTTCGCCCGATCCGCTCTTTGTCGTCCTCCGCGCCTCGCCGACCGAAGGGGCCTGCCCCATAGGTGTTCGCTTCCCACGACATCTATGGCGCGCTGTAGGGGGCGTCGAGGTTGCGTGAACCTGATCCGGCGTTCACACGAGCCAGATCTTCGTTTTCTTCATCATCATCTTCAACATGCCACCGAAGAAGAAGGCTTCGGAGGTGGCCGCTCCGTCCACGTCGATCCCACCACCACCGGAGCAAATGGGCGGTGGGGTAGACGCCGGCGGAGGAACGGGCGCCGACGAGGGAGCTCATGCCGTCGCCAGGTCCAAGGACAAGGCCGCGCAAACCTCGGTGTCCGTACACGCACCGCGCCCGTCTCAGGAGCTGCGGAGCCAACATCGTCATGGTACTCGCGGTACCATACGCTCGTTGGATCAAAATCGAGCCGGCGGATCTCGAGATGCTCAAGACCAACACGCACGCCAGCCTGCTGGCACGAGCAAAACACGGTCGCCTGGACGGGATCCTGCTCCTTCTAACATAGTTAGAAGTCCGAGCATATCCCGCTCCTCGCACCATTCGCCACCGCCACCAAAGACTCCAGAAGAAGCGTTGGCTCGACCCCAAGCGCTCTGGATTATCCTCGACGGCGACAAGATCGACGGTTGAGGGCCACCATTCAGAGCCTCATTGGCTTCGCCAACGGCGACACTCCCCGGCAACCGAGCACATCGAAGCCGTGGCAAGACGCCCAGGCGCAAGCCGATGACGACAAGACTGGTGGGGGTGCGACCACCGTGCACTCCCCGCCCCGAAGGCCAAGACCGCCGACTCGCCGGGTCAACCTCGACACCGACTCCACGGCGTCGTCAAACCCACAAGCTCGTCGCGATCAACGCCAAGTTCTTCAAGAATGACAGCAAGAAGACGCCGACTCAAGACGAAGGCCGAAGAGAAGCGCGTCGGTCACCGACCAGCACGCTGGGCCTGCTGTTGACATGCATGCGCCAGGAACCAGCGACTTGTCAGACTGTGTAGGTTGCCTGCATTCACTCGTGAGCTGCGGCAAGTCCAATGGCCCATCACCAAGAACTTCAAGCCGATGTACCAGAGAAGTATGATGGCAGGTTGCATCCGTCGAGTTCCTCAAGATCTACACCATCGCGGTGCAAGCTGCCGGAGGGCGCGACGAGAAGATCCTTGCCAACTACTTCCCGCGGTGCTCAAGCCCAATGTCGATCTGGCTCATGCACTTGCCGGACGACTCCATCTCCTCATGGGCGGACCTGTGTCATCAATTTGTCGGCGCCTTCACAGCGCCACAAGCCTCATGGCCGGAGAGCGATCTTCATCTCGCCGCCCGAAGGAAGGAGAACCCTGCGCAAGTATATTCAGAGATTCAGCCAAGTGCAACGCAACATCTCAGATGTCCACCCGCGCCGGTCATCAGCTGCGTTCCATCGAACGTCGCGAATCATGGATGCGGAGGAGATGGCGATGTGCAAGATAAGAGACGCGTCGATGAGCTCTCATACGCCGGCCGGCTGTGTGTGCACGTCAAGAAGGGAGGAAACTCCCCGAGAGAACACAGAGCAGGGGGGCTCGACAAGGAGGATGCTGCCCCAAGAAAGAAAAACCGGGCGAACAATGTAAGAAGGAAAGGTAAAGATGTAGTAGCTGTTGAGCAGTCCAAAGAACGGAGGTGGCGCCAAGGAAGCGAGTAACTCATGGCGGCCGCCGACAAGCGTGGCGGTTCGACAAGCAATACTACAAGATCCACCATACCAAGGGCCACGATCTCCAGAGTTGCAAGAAAGTTGAGCAGCTTGTCGAACAGCAGAAAGCTGAGTACGAGCGACGCGACAAGGAGAAGGCCCAGGAAGGTACTGGCGGGTCCGGCAAGAAGCGTCCCGGCAGGGGGGGACGCCACGGCAAGGCCAAGCAGCGGCAAGGAGACAGGCCTCCCCGCGGCCGCAACAAGGACGAAGATGAAGACGACGACGAAGACATGGAGGATGATGAGGCCGACGAGCAGGAGTTTCAGAAAGCAACAGAGGTTCTGTGTGTTGACGGCGGTGCTTCTCTGCATACTTTGCACAGCCAGCTCAAACAGTGGGTGCGGGAAGTGAATGCAGCAGAACCACCAGTTGAGTCACGCAAACCTCTGAAGTGGTCCAGCATGCCTATCATCTTTGACATTGAGGACCACCCTGATCACATAACTGCGGTCGGGTGCTTGCCGATGTTGGTTTCACCAACTATCCGCAACCTTAAGGTCACAAAGATGCTAGTTGACGGTAGGGCCGGCTTGAACCTGATCTCCTCAGCGGTACTCAAGAAGCTCTAGATCCCCGACAGCGAGCTCGAAGAGACCGGTACATTCCAAGGAATAAATCCGAGAAGGAGCAAGCCGAAGGGGAAGATCACGTTGCCAGTGACATTTGGCAGCGAGCTGAACTTCAGAACAGAGAAGGTCACTTTTGACGTTGCTGATTTTCCATTGCCCTACAATGGGATACTCGGCCGTCCAGCGCTCGCCAAATTCATGGCAGCCTCTCACTATGCCTACAACATGCTCAAGATGCCAGGTCCGATAAGTGTCATCTCTGTCCCTGGCGACAAGAAAGATGCCCTTATCTGCACCGACAAGATCTACCAGAAGCAAAGAGCCGCAAAGAAATCACAAGCCACTTGCCGCTGAAGCTCCCGGGGAAGAAGAAGACCAAGTCCGCAAGAGCTCGATGCCCACTCCAAAGAAGCGCACTCTCTTGAGTGCTGCGCTATCGCCGAGGACGCACCATCGAGCTCCACCGGCAAGTGTAAGAAGGCGAAGGCAGCTCCGCCAGAGACCAAGAAAGTGGTCGCCAAGGAGGACGGCAGATCGGTGGTACCTTCACCATCGCCACACTTGATCCTAAATAGAAAGCGCCTCGTTGCTTTCTCTCGAGGCGAATGTCGATGTATTTGCATGGCAACCATCCGACATCTCCGGTGTTCCCTGTGAAAGTAATTGAGCACCACCTTGCCGTCGTCCTCACACGCGCCCGTCAAGCGTAAAGTCAGAAAACAAGCAGTGGAGCGCCAAGAATTCATTGCAGAAGAGATCAAGAAGTTGGAAGCAGCAGGCCTTGTCAGAGGGGTGCTCCATCCTACGTGATTGGCCAATCCTGTAGTCGTGTGCAAGGCGAACGGAAAGTGGAGGCTTTGTATTGACTTCACTGATAATAATAAAGCTTGTCCCAAAGATCCATTTCCCTTGCCGCGCATTGACCAGATTGTCGACTCCATGGCAGGATGTGATTTGCTTTCATTTCTTGATGCATATTCAGGATATCATCAAATCTTCATGGCAGAAGAGGATGAGGAAAAAACCGCATTCATTACTCCATGTGGCACATACTACTTTGTACGGACACCTTTTGGACTAAAGAATGCTGGTTCAACATTTGCAAGGGTAGTTCACGAAGCTTTTGAGCCACAATTGCACAGAAATGTAGAAGCCTACATGGATGACATAGTGGTCAAGAGCAAAGACAGAGCAACTCTGATCCAGGATTTGGGCGAAACCTTTGCAAATCTGCGCAAGATCAACCTCAAGCTCAACCCCAAGAAGTGCATGTTTGGAGTTCCCTCCGGCAAGCTTCTCGGGTTCTTTGTGTCTCAGCGGGGGATTGAAGCTAATCCCGACAAGATTAAGGCCATTGAGCAGATCGAAGCACCGAAGCGCGTCAAGGATGTGCGAAGGCTTGCCGGCTGCGTGGCTGCTCTAAGCAGGTTTATCTCTAAATCCGCTAAGCGCGCCCTGCCGTTTTTCAAAATATTGAAAAAGGCAGGTCCAATGAAATGGACTCCGGAAGCGGAGGCTGCGCTGCAGGACTTGAAGAGATATCTGTCCTCCACTCCAATACTTGTCGCACCTAAGCCACAAGAGAAGTTGCTCCTATACCTAGCGGTGACCAATCAAGAGGTTAGTGCTGCATTAGTAGCGGAGAGGGAGGCAGATGATGAGCCAGCGGCCGCGGCAAGCACATCCACCGACAAGCAGGGGGCTCCCCCGACAAGCTCTGGTCCCGACGAGAATGAGTCTGCGCAAGAAGAGAAGCAGAAGAAAATGGTGCAACGCCCAGTTTACTTTGTCAGTTCCCTTCTGCAGGGGGCTAGATCAAGGTACTCTGGTGTGCAGAAATTGCTTTTCGGCCTTCTCATGGCCTCGAGAAAGCTGCGCCATTACTTTCAAGCACATGAGATCACAGTTGTCACTCGCTTTCCGTTGAAGAGGATACTGCAGAATCTAGAAGCAACAGGCAGGATTGTCGAGTGGGCACTGGAATTGTCAAGCTTTGGCCTCAAGTTCGAAAGTACCTCAACTATCCAGAGCCGAGCATTGGCAGAATTCATAGCAGAATGGACGCCAACACCTGATGAAGAAACTCCAGAGACGAGCATCCCCGTCAAGGAAGCAAGCAAAGAATGGATCATGTACTTTGATGGTGCCTTCTTGCTGCAAGGCGCCGGTGTGGGCATACTACTTGTCGCACCCACCGGAGAGCACCTCAAGTACGTGGTCTAGATGCACTTTCCCAAGGAGCAAGCGACAAACAATACTGCAGAGTATGGAGGTTTGCTTGCCGGACTCAGGATCGCGGCAGACCTTGGGATCAAGAAGCTTATTGTTAGGGGTGACTCGCAGCTTGTCGTTCGCCAAGTTAACAAAGATTATCAGAGTCCGTTGATGGAAGCCTACATTGATGAAGTGAGAAAGTTAGAAGAGCAGTTGATGGCCTACAGATGGAACATGTTCCGAGAGCTCATAACGACATTGCAGATGGCCTGTCAAAGTGCGCCGCACTCAAGTTACCTGTGGAACCAGGAATTTTTGTGCTCAAGCTGACTCAACCATCTGTAACACCATCAACTGGACAGAACAAGAAGAGGAAGTTGGTTTCTGGTGACTACTTTCCGGCAGAGCTCCCCAAGCCGCCGCCAAGAAGGTCCCCAAAATCAACACAAAGAGTGCCGAGGCGCATCCGCCCGACAAGCCCTAGGGTTTGTTCCGTTGAAGCGACGCCCCGACAAGTTTTGCTCGGCAAGCTTGCCGGGAACACCAAGCTCCGGCAGGCCTCGTGTTCTGCCAGAGAAGCAGATGTTCCCACAAAGAGCATTTGTGCCTTTAGTCCTTGTCGTTGAGCCGCAAGCTCGACATGGGCGCAGCAGATTGTCCGCTTCCTTGCATGTGAGAACTTCCCAAGAGCAAGAAGAAGCAGAGAGAGTAGCCCCAAGCAATCAAGTATGTACCAGTTTGTTGACGACATACCGCATGTAAGAAGATTCAACGGAGTGAAATTGAAGTGCATTCCCGGGAAGATGGATGAAGCTGTTGGCGAGAGATACATGGAGGCATATGTGATCATCACATTGGCAAAAAGCGCACTTGCCGCAAAGCTTTCCTAAGAAGGTTTCTTTTGGCCAACAGCCCTCCAGATGCAATCGCACAAGTAACCAAGTGTGAAGCGTGCGGCCCACTCCAAGCAGATACACCAACCAGCTCAAGCTCTCCAGACGATCCCTTTATCCCGCCATTTTCGTCAGGGGCTCGACATCCTCGGCCCTTTTCCCGAGCTGTTGGGGCTTTGAGTACTTGTACGCTGTAATCGACAAGTTCACAAAGGGCGGAAGTGGAAGCGATGAGGAAGGTGACAGACAAATCAAGATCAAGTTCTTCAGTCGATTGTTTGCCGCTTCGAGTCCCTAACAGATCATCACCGACAATGGCACACAATTTACGAGCCGCACCTTCATGCAAGACGCCCAAGA
The DNA here is from genome assembly GCA_021437245.1 of Aegilops speltoides. Classification (NCBI taxonomy): domain Eukaryota; kingdom Viridiplantae; phylum Streptophyta; class Magnoliopsida; order Poales; family Poaceae; genus Aegilops; species Aegilops speltoides. Next base: position 23,308 of record JAHHZJ010002221.1, read on the forward strand.
TCTTGGCGCCAAGGTGCATTTCGCTTCATTGCTCACCCGAGAAGCAACGGTCAAGCGGAGAGGGAAAGCGCTGAAGTGCTGCGCGGGCTAAAGACCGAACTTTCGACAAGGCTACACAAAGCGGAAAGAACTGGATCGAGGAGCTACCGGTGGTTCTTTGGTAGATCAGATGTCGCCAAATCGAGCCATCGCCAAACACCTTCGCCTAGTCTATGGAGCAGAGGCAGTTCTCCCACGGAACTCGATACGGATCGCCTCGAGTGCTCGCTATGATGAGTTTGAGCAAGAGCAGCTGCGGCAAGATGACACGCTGCTCCTTGAGGAAGATTGTCTTCAGTTGTCAGACGAGCTGCTCGATACCAGCAAGCTTTGCGCCGCTACCATAGCCGCAGTTAATGCCGAAGTCTCGAGGAAGGCGATTTGTTCTTGGCGCATTCAATCCGCCAAGAATTCCAACAAGTTGACGCCAAAGTGGGAAGGCCCTTATCGGGTAAAGCGAGTCACTAGGCCTGGCGCTGTCCGCCTTGAGATCGAAGATGGCTTTCCGGTGAGCAACTCCTGGAACATCGAGCATCTTCGTAAGTTTTACCCATAAGGCGTGGTTGCCGGAACCCGTTCAGGCAACCACCTTTTGTACAAGCCTTGCCGCTGTTGCATGTAACCCTTTGTACAAAGCCGGGCGCAGATCCCGTGCATAAATAAAGATCATATGCTCTGCAAATCTTGTCAAATTTCATGCTTTTTTCTTTTTTGCATGTATTATCTGACACTTTGTGCAGCACTTACCCCCGGTAAGCAATAACGAGCCTTAAGGCTCCATATCTTTATTTTCTCTTCTTTCTTTTCTCAAAGGAAGGTTCCTCGCCCACAAGTTCACCGGGGAAGGAGAAGATAATGGTGTGGACCAAAGCGCCGTTCAAGAAAAGTATCGCTTGCCGGGACGCAGTTTACGTAAAAGCTAAGTTGCCAAAGTTTGAGCACAACTAGTTTTAAATTTTTTAAGTTATCTTCCTTGAACGACCGTGCTTTGTATGGAAAACCCTGTGCGGAGGAACCAACTCGTAGCTAGTTGCGCCTTACTTTGTTTCGAGTCCGCTCAACAACTTAAGTTTGTTGTGACTAGTTGCACAAGGTTTCTTGCGAAGCAAAGACCGCCAAAGAAGTTGTTGATGTTCCGACTCGGTGCTTTCGCAAGCAAGGGTGCTTGCACCGGCAAGTTCCCTAAAAGCGTAGGGTAAAAACATACAATGGAAGGAATCAAGTAAAGGAAATAACATAGCAAATACTGCCCAAGATAAAGTTATATTACAAAAGTAAATTGTCGCAGCACTGACTGAATTATTCTCGTAACATAAAGGGCAGCGGCAAGGAAAGGAGAAAACACGCGGCCTAATCTACGCGACCGCCGTTGACCCTCCTGACTTCATTCACCTTGTCCACAATGGGTGCGACAAGGGCCTTGAGCTCTTCAAGATCAGCACCCGCCGTCAGCTTCTTGAGGACGTTGGTGAGGTTGAGGCCCGGGTTGCGGAAGAGCACCTTCACCAACACCTTCTCCAGAACTCTAGCACAGATTGCACGCGACTCGTCAGCCAGCTGCTTTGGGATCCTTTCCCGGAGTTGCTGGAGAGCCGTCGCCACGCCCTTGAAGAACAGAGTGAGCTTGGCGCTGGGCTGGAGGTTCTCATCAGAAGAGTACCCGAAGCCCTCCAATTCCAGCTGCGCCAGCTCCTCGTTGATAACTGCAGCGATGTTGACGAGGCCCTCCGTACAGAGCTCCACAAGAGTCTCAAGGTGTTCTGGTTTGGCGGCCCTCGTCGCCAGCGCCTCATTGGCCTTGATCTCCCTTCAAGTCCTCCTCCGCTTCTTGGCGCGCCCAGCGTCTCGGCCAGCGTGGCCAGCTTCACCCAGATCAGCATTTGAATCCTTGGCGGCGCTCAGCTCTTTGCCCCTCTCGAGGAGGCGGCCCTGCAGCTCGCCGTGGGCGAGGGCATCCTTCTCGCGCTCGCGTTGGAGCGCGGCAAGCTCTTCATTCTTTGCCTTCAGATTGGCCTCCAGCTGCACCACTTTCACCTCCAGCTCCTTCTTGGCGGCCTCGGCAGCTGCAGCTGCATCCTTCACTTCCTTAAGGGCCCCGCCAAGTGTCTCTTCGCGCGCGGCAAGCTCCTCCTCATAGCTGTCCAAGTTGACCTTCCGTTCAAGGCCACCGCCTTCTCAGGGACATCTCCTCGACGGCAAGCAGCTGCGCTTCTTGGCTTCAGCCTTCTCAAGGAGGAAGGCCTTCAGCGCCTCGGCAAGCTGCGCGCTCTCCTCCTGAATGGACCGGAGGGCCTCTTGGTTGCAGCCTCGAGCTCCTCCAAGATGCTTCTCTATGTCCACTCCCGCCGCACGACAAGCGCTTCCGGGACTCAGCTTATTTGTCGGGCGCGGTAGAGCGACACCAGCTTCCGGAGCAGCTCCTCCTAGACTCGCCGCCGCTGCTGCTTATGCGTCAACCACCTGTCAGCCCAGCGGAGGTGAGCACTTCTCCAAAAGCCTCTCCTCGACCGGCGCCCGGAGCTTGACGCCCAGGAGCTTGATGAAGACACCGCCGGCCTTCAAGTAGGCGCCGGGCTGGGGCTCTGAGCTTGGCGCGCTGTCACAGAGGAGGGATCGGCGGTCGGCGTGGCGCCCAAGGCGCTCCTGCGCCCTGTGGTCGTCGGGCGATCGCGGATCCTCGCCAGCTCCATCGCCAGCAGCCTTGGCGGCCTCTTCGTCGGCGGGATCATCAGCGCCGGCCTCTTCTTCGGTGGCGGCGGCATCATCAGTATTGCCGCGCACGTCCTCCTCGCCGGTGGCCTCAGTCTCCATCGGCTCCGTGGAGGGAGGATCTGAAGACAGGAAGAGGGAGAAAAAGTCAAGCAAATATCCAAAAACAGAAGAACCCAAGGGAAGTTTTCTGGCAAGAAGGATTACCTGTGCTGGGCTCTGTAATCATGGGCTCCACCACCGGGGGATCACTGGTCCCGTCCCTTGCCGGAGAACTGCCCCTTGCCGGGGACCTCTCCCTTGCCGGGGAACGCTCCCTTGCTGGGGAATCATCCCTTAGCGGCATAGTGGAAGCAGATAGCACCTCAGGGGCGGCCTCTGGTTGTTCCTGGTGAACCTGTTCTGCTCCTACACAAACAAACCAACAATCAATATATCATCAAGGAAAGAGCACCCATGTGCGCCCCACAACAGGAAGTGAACAAATACTTACGCTGGGGGCTGCGCTGGGGGCTGCTTCGAGGAGAGATTGTCGGGTCCGACAAGGTGGTCTTGGACGCGCCCTCTGTTGTTACAGCGGGATCGTCCTCAATGACAACCACGGGGACCTTGGCCCTCTTCGCCGCTCTATCGGCCAGAGTCCTGAAAAGGAACATGGTTCAGAGGAGAGCAGATCAGATACAAGACAAGAATCATCAAGGATTGAAGAAATACAAACACAACAGAGAAACTTACTCCTCTTCCTCTTCCTCCTCCTCATCGGAGCTGAGCGCGGAGAGGTCGAAGTCTGGTACCCTTTCAGCGCGACGAGGCGGAGGAGTAGGCTCCCTTGGACGCTTGGCGGGAGCTGCGGCAGGATCGGAAGCGGCAGCCCGAGAAGACCCCGCTCCAGTTGCCGGTGCGGTGTGAGATGCTCCCGCAGCAACGGTGCTTGTCGCGGTGGAGTGTGTCCTGCGGCGCGGCGGCTGTTAGCCCGTCTGCCGCCCTGCTACGTCTCCGGTCCTGCGGAGGCGCCTTCTTGGTTGAGCTGGGGGCTGCACTGGGGGCTCCGCTTGCGGCAAGTTGCTTGAAGACGGCTGGCTGCTTGCACCCTCGGCGGGCTCGCTCAATCCGGCTTCGGGCTCTCCCTCGTCGACGACCTCCCCGACAAGCTCGTCTCGATCGTGTAGGATCGAAAGTATGTCTAGAGGGGGGGTGATTAGACTACTTGACAATATAAAAATTCTGCCTTTTGACAAAGAACAGTTTTTGGCGGATTCACAATTATGATCAAGTCAAGCATCACCCTACACATGCAATTCTAGAGTATAGGCAGCGGAAAGTAAATTGCACATGTAGTAAAGAGAGGTGGAGAAGAGCAAACGCAATTTTGGAGACGCGGTGATTTTTCTCGTGGTTCCGATAGGTGGTGCTATCGTACTTCCACGTTGATGGAGACTTCAACCCATGGAGGGTAACGGTTGTGAGAGTCCACGGAGGGCTCCACCCATGAAAGGTCCACGAAGAAGCAACCTTGTCTATTCCATCATGGCCTACGCCCACGGAGGGCTAGCCTTACTCGGGGTAGATCTTCATGAAGTAGGCGATCTCCTTGCCCTTACAAACTTCTTGGTTCAACTCCACATCTCGACGGAGGCTCCCAAGCGACACCTAACCAATCTAGGAGGCACCACCCTCCAAAAGGTAATAGATGTTGTTGATGATGATGAACTCCTTGCTCTTGTGCTTCAAATGATAATCTCCCCAACACTCAACTCTCCTCACTGATTTGGCTGTGGTGGAAGAAGGGATTGAGTGGAAAGCAACTTGGGAAGGCTAGAGATCAAGCTTCATATGGTGGGAGTGGAGCAACTTGATCTCAACACAAGGGTAGGTAGTTCTCTTCTCGTAAATGTAAGGTACGAGTGGTAGTTCTTTTCGATGGCTCTCTCCACGAATGAAGAGGGGTGGAGGGTATTTATAGCCTCCACACAAAATCCAACCGCTACACACATTTGAGCAATCTCGGTGGGACCGAAGTTGACAACTCGGTGAGACCGAAAGTTCAAATAATGTGAACGTTGGGATTTTCGGTGGGACCGAAAATACAATCTCGGTGAGTCCGATTAGTGCAATGACAAGAGCAAGCCAGTTTGGTGGGACCGACTTCATCATCTCGGTGACACCGATTTGATGATGAAGATTCTGAAGCTTATAACTCAAGTTTCGTGAGACCGAGTTCGTAATCGGAAAATCCGAGTTTTCTAGGGTTTGGCTTATGGTGACGTGGTTCATCTCGGTGTGACTGAGTTTGGAAAATCGGTGGGACCAAGACTACTTATGAGTGTGTATGGCAGTGAAAGTTGCTGATAGTTTAGGAGATGTATCACTAAGCACTTGAGCAACCAGATCATCATCATAACCTCATCCCCTTTAATAGTATTGGCTTTTCCTATGGACTCAATGTGATCTTGGATCACTAAACCAAAAATGGAGTCTTGAGCTTTTGCCAATGCTTGCCTTAGCATTTTGAGGGTCCACTTCTTCATCCTTGCCATACCCATATCAATTGAACTCTCTCAAATGATTCTCAAGTAACTATTAGTTCAATGATATATATGTTGTTATTAATTACCAAAACCACCCGGGATTAGTTGCACTTTCAATCTCCCCTTTTGGTAATTGATGACAACATATAGATCAAAGCTTCGACAAAGGATATAATCAATGAATAATATCGTCGCTTTGAGAAGTATGTGATAAGTAAGAGCTCCCCTAAATTTGTGCATTATTTAAGATTTATGCTTGAATGCAAATGCACAATCGATTAGGATCATGGGTCACTCTTCCATGTCACATACATCTTGGTGGAGCGCACAAAATGATAAGAATGAACAGCATGCACCCAATCACCAAGACATGAGTAAATGGTCATACAAGATAGGAATGGCATATGATAAGCATTAAGCACACATTAAAGCATAGTACGACCAAGCACTCATTAAGGTAGAATCAAACGAAGTATCAAACACACTGAATGTCTCGAAAACCAAACGTATCTCAAAGAAACCGCAAAAGAACGAAAGAGCAAAAGCGCAACTCGAAGTCCTATGATCTATACAATTTCTCTCCCTTTGGCAACAAGTTACCAAAAAGTTCGAAAAAGCATAGAGCTAAGCGCCTTTGGGGACTCTCTTGGCGGCTCCGTCTGCAGGTTGATGTCGGAGTGGATATGACAAAGATCGGCGAAGACTTGGTGATGTCTGTCTTTGGAGGAGTGGTCACCGAGCTGGAGCTGGGGTAGGAGCAACTGGAACTGTGGAGGTCCAAGCTGTAGTCCCGTGTCGATCCATCGAATAGCAATGATCGGGGTCTGTGGGAGCCGGAGCGATCTGTTGATAAGCATCTGGACTAAGTCATCCCGCATCTCACGATAAGCTCTTCCTTCTCCCGCTTTGCTTCTTCAATGTCCGCCTCAAGCTTGTTGACATCACTTGCACTTCATCGACTTCACATCCAGAGCGTGGATCTTGTCCTCAACAATCCTCTCAAGCTCTCCGAGACTGCATAATGTTGGCAAAGCGTTGTTCAATCCTTTGAGTGGCTTCAAGAATCTGCTCTCCAAACTCTTTGGTTTAGCTGTTGTTTTCTTGCCGCTTCCTTGTCGACTTTGGCTTTCTTAGCAGCTTCAATCTTGGCTTGACCTTCAACAGATGTCGGATCCTCCTCATCCATCACAACAACATTGTCTTCATGCTCGCTGCAACGGTAAATGTTCTCTATCCAACAAGAATGTGCCCGTGCCAAACTTGGCATTGATAAGCATCTGAATCTGGGGCAAATCCACATGACCTTTTCTCGTCATTGCAGTCCTCTTAATGGTCTCTACCATCAAGTCCATCACCTTGAAAGGTGCTTTTCATCAAGTATGTGCAGCATGTTGATAGAGTATCCTCTCGATCATGCGATGATCTCGGACTTGGGCATCAAGGTATGCCTCAAAATGGTATTAGTGGTAGGTAAGCCTGCCTCGAGATAGTAGATCGAGCCGAGCTTCCAGATTCCCAAATCCTTTCTTGGAACCTCTTTGTACATGTTCTTCATGGATTCATGATTCTTCTTTGGAATCCCATATACATCAATATCATCATCTCGTTGCCTTTGGAGCATTGAATTTCTGCCCATTCTTCAACAGAAGAAGAAAATCTTTGACCTTCAGTCATCCACACAATCTTTCCATCGGGGTAGAAGTGAGTGTGGCATAGAATTGCATTATCATCTCATCGCTCCAACTGGTCAATTTCGACCTACAAAGTCTGCAACACCACATGCAAGTGAAACTTTCATGCACATGTGGAAAGAAATCTCTGTGCTTTTCATTGTCAATGTACTTCCAAATAACGATATCGTGTCTCGCGACTATGGGCTTCTTGTCCATCAAGACGGTCTCATAGAAGTCCTGCTGCTCTTTGGTGTGAAATCTGGGATCTACAGCAGTTCTTCTCCTCACGGCATATGGGTCAGCTTGTCTCCATAGCCCGAGACCTCTATCTTTCCTTGCCTTCATATCCTCGGCTTGAGGATGAGCATCATTATGTAGTGGCAGTTTTGGACGAAGTTTCGCAAAACTGGTCCTTCACCGTCCGACTCATTGGTGGCACATCATCCTTGTTCTTTTCAGATTTGGAATGTTCCCGATGGTCTTCTTGGGCTTGGCAGCAAGCTTTCTTTGGAGCTGCCTTAGCTGGAGCAGATTGCTTGGGCTTTGATGTGGCTCCAGCCTTAATGGCATCACCCATGAACTTAGGCTTTTGAGGAGGAGGCTGGGGTGCTTCCTCATCCTCATCTTCTTCTGCTGCATCATGCACTATCCTCTTTCTTTTGGAGGTTTTATTCACTTTGCTTGCAGCTGCCTCTCCCAAATTCAGCTTCTTAGCAACAGTTGGTCGCTTGACTTTCTTTGGTGCCCTTCTTAGTTTGTTGACTTTGTTGCTCTTTGGCAACAACCTTCCTCTTAGGCTTTGAGGTTACCTCTTCCTCAACAACAAAATCGAGTCCTCATCATCCGAGTTCCTCTTCTTTACGGCTCTGGTGGCTGCAGGAGGCAAACCACTTGGTGTACTCCTCTCACCATCATCGATGAGCTGCTAGGATCGGGACTAGTGCTGCCGCCTCGAATGTCTCGCAATGGGTGTCTCGACCTGTTCGACATCCACCGCATCGACATGGCCGACAACCTGTGAATAGATAAGGTGTAGGCAGAGAAGAAAAGTCATCACAAACTGCAGAAGTTTTTGCAAAAAAATGAGTTCAAATTCTAGTATTAGGTTTTCACAGAAGACATTTCGGTCAGACTGAGTTTAAAATTCGGTGAATCTGAAGTGTTCAACAGGAGTGTGGCACACCACTTTCGGTTTGACCAAAGTGGGTTTCGGTCCTGCCGAAAACACTAGGGTTTCACAGAATCGCCATTTCGGTCACACCGATTTGCACAACTCGGTTGGACCGAAGGGTGCAGTGCAATGGCCATAGGCCAAATCGGTCTTACCGAAAATCTAAAATCGGTCTCACCGAGATGTGTTCGGTGGAAACCTAACCCTAAAACTTTTACTCGAATCTAGTCCAAACGAACCAATCTGGTGTACAGGAGGATTTCAATCGTGGCAAGATTCTAGGCAATCCAAACGTGCATTGAATCGAAGATGGGAGCACGAGTGGGATCAAAACTCACCCTAACTTGGTGGAGTTTTTCTATGGCGGCAACGGCGCGGAGAAGATGTCCGTTGACGGCGACGGAGACCTGCGGCGAGGGCGCACAGGCGACGACGGCGACGATCCGGAGACCAAGGCGACGGCAGCAAGGGGTGTGGGGGCGAAACGTTTGAAGGAGAAATCAACGCGCGTGGCCCTCGGAGTATATATACCCCTTTGCTGTCGGTGGGACCGAGTTGTAAAACTCGGTGGCACCGAGATGGATAACTGCTAGGCAGTTATGCACTTCGTCACGCCGAAAATCACAACTCGGTTTCACCGAGATGAAAACCTAGATCGTCTAAATGCTTTCGGTTCGACCGAGTTTGAGAGTTGGTCCGACCGAAATCAATTAGAAGGTTTTGGAAGTTAGCCCTTGACGGATCGGTGGCTCGAAAGTGCTCCTCACCGGAGGGTCCGAAAATGACTTGTTCAAAGTTTGTGATGTAAGCATGAATAGAATTTGAGACAAGAAAGCATAGATAGCTAGGGAGGTACTTAGGCATTCTTGTCCATCCATTTGGTCGAAAAATCAAAACGACCAAAACAACAAATGGATGTCCTCGAATGGATAAAATCATGCATCCAACATGCTCACACAATAAGATAGCAAATGAAATATGTGTCAAACATGCACAACCAAAACTCTAGCAACTAACACACAATTTGTCAATGACTAGGTCATCTTTATATGAGTATATTGACTTAGGAGCCAAATGAGAACATTTGATCATAGGTCATACTCATCGTTTAAGCACAAGTGGGGTTACCACTTTTACATAAAGCATTGATGTGTTCACATCATTTGAAGATGCTTTAGCTCAATTTTTAGAGCAAAGCTCCCCTAGATGTGAGAACCCTTTAAAGGGTCAAACTAACCTTGGGTTGTCGAGAAGACTTCATGTAGATGTTGAAGATGTGGATGCTCAATGTTGATGGAGATCATCAAGAGTTGGGAGATATCCTTTGGATTGGGCACTTTCAATACCTACATGGGTTAGTCCCACAAGGAACAAACAAGGATATCCATGGACATAGATTGAAGTTCACAATAGATGATGTCCATGAAAGCAATGATTACCTTGTCCCTTGACTTACCAACAAGAGGGTTTGTGACTCCATGAACTAGTGCATAATGTGGAAGTTGATTGCACAAGTTTTTGCCAAAATGAATGTGAGTGAAGTATGTTATGAGTCACCCTCAAGAACTTTCTAGTTCTTCTCCTTGGGATCCACATCATCTTGATGGGAATCCTTGGGGTTGTAGTTGAGCTTTACGAAGTAGAACTTGACGTTTCCTTGGGAACCCACTTGACCATGGCTTGAGGTGCTTCAATAAATGCATCAATCTCCTCTTGAAGCTTGTCCTTGCCTTTTAGCTTGTGGTCTTGTGGTGGAAGGTCATCTTGAGCTTGTTCCACATTGGAAGAAGTAGGATCATACTTCTCCTTTTGAGGAACAAACTATGGAGTAGGATATTGACCTTCTTCCCATTCAACACCTTCGGCGTTGAACTTTCGCTCAAAACCAATTCCTTGATTCTTCGGTGCCTTCCTTGCTTAAGTAACAATTTCCTCAAAGTTCTTGCTTCCGGCAAGGCTCTTGTAGACACCTTTCTCTATAATCCCTTTCAATAAACTATTTTCTTGCTCAAGTGTAACTTGGCTTGAAACATTGTTAGTGGAATCAAGAGAACTACTAGAAGCAACAATATTGGATTTAGCATGGTTATTGTTACTACTAGAGAAAGAATTTTTCTTATGCTTGTCATGCTTAGTCTTAATGGGTGGCAAGAAATTAGACAAGAGAAGTCGTTTGGCAAGATATGAAGAACTCTTCTTTCGAAGATCGTCATTGATTGCTTTTAGAAACTCATGTTCTTGCTCTAGAGTGAGCTTCTCGAAGCGTAGCTTCTCATGAGATCTTAGGAGCTCTCTATGATCTTCTTGAGTTGTTTCATGAGCTAACTTAAGAGTGTTTAGTTCTTTAGTTAGACGCTCAATCTCCTTCATAGCATTGTCATTCGACTCTTCTCGACTATAAAGACTACTAGCATGTTCATCATTACTAGGCTTATTGGATTTATCATGTAAGAGCTCATCTTCACCAAGCAAGTCATCCTCATCACTATTGAAGTCAATGAATTCAGGGTGCGATACCTTGGGGCCTTTAGCCATGAAGCATCTTCCAATTCCCTCATTTGGTGAATCAAATAAGTCGTAGGAGTAGGAGTTGGAGGATACGAGAGCAAGACCGGCAACACCTTCATCTTGACTGTAGTCGGAGTTGGAGTGATAGCTTCCTTCGGATTGATTGTCTGAGTCGGAGCCGGAGACCCATTCACCTACATGAGCTTGATGTTTTCTTCTTGTGTAGCTCCTTGATGACTTGTCTTTCCTCTCCGAATCCTTGCTTCTCCGAGAGGGTCTTCGCTCATAACGATCATCTCTGCTCCTTCTCTCTTTCCGAGGTGACTCATCTCTTGAGCTTCTTCTTCTTGGAGATTCTTCTCTTCTCTTGTGGGGGCCGTACACTCATTTGAGTAGTGTCCGGTCTTCCACAATTGTAGCATTCGATCACGACTAGAAGATCTCTTTTCATCATATGATCTAGACTTTGAGCTTCTCTCTTTGCCTCTATTCTTGTAGAATTTTTTGAAGTTCTTGACCATTAGGCTTATCTCTTCATTGGAAACTAACTTGTCACTTGAGGTTGTGGGAGCATCACTTGTAGCTTTGTAAGCACCACTTGACTTGTTGTGAAGCTCTTCCTTATCCTTAAGTGTCATCTCATGAGCAACAATTCTTCCAATGACTTGGTTGGCTTGAGATTCTTGTAGTTTGGCATCATTTGGATCAAAGTGCACACGGTGTCATACTTCCCATCCAAAGCTCGAGAATCTTCTTGATGATGAATCGGTCGGTCATTTCTTCGCTTCCTAAGCCGGCAATCTCATTTGTGATGAGAGCAAGCCTAGAGTACATTTCAAAGCGACTCCTTCACCATCCTTCATCTTGAACTTGTCAAGTTGACCTTGAAGAATGTCTAGCTTTGATTCCTTCACGGAATCGGTACCTTCGTGCATTTCAACCAAAGTATCCCAAATCTCTTTTGCATTCTCAAGACGGCTGATTTTGTTGAACTCCTCGGGACACAAGGCATTGAAGAGAATGTCACAAGCTTGAGCATTGTTTTGCAACATCCGCAATTCTTCCGTTGTAAGCCGTGATCCGAACTTTTCCTTCCTCAAGAATTCACCTTGCATACCAACACAAATAATGCCCCATGCGGCTGGGTTATGGCCAAGAATATGCATTTTCATTTTATGCTTCCAACTAGCAAAATTTGTACCATCAAAGTAAGGACCTCTCTGAAAATTACCCTCACTAGACGCCATACTCTCCTAGGTTGTGAAACCAAGCTTATGGAGTCCAATGCAATGGAAACCAATACAATGGAGACCAAAGCTCGATACCACTTGTAGGATCGAAAGTATGTCTAGAGGGGGTGATTAGACTACTTGACAATATAAAAATTCTGCCTTTTGACAAAGAACAGTTTTGGCGGATTCACAATTATGATCAAGTCAAGCATCACCCTACACATGCAATTCTAGAGTATAGGCAGCGGAAAGTAAATTGCACATGTAGTAAAGAGAGGTGGAGAAGAGCAAACGCATTTTGGAGACGCTGATTTTTCTCGTGGTTCCGATAGGTGGTGCTATCGTACTTCCACGTTGATGGAGACTTCAACCCACGGAGGGTAACGGCTGCGAGAGTCCACGGAGGGCTCCACCCACGAAGGGTCCACGAAGAAGCAACCTTGTCTATTCCATCATGGCCTCACGCCCACGGAGGGCTAGCCTTACTCGGGGTAGATCTTCACGAAGTAGGCGATCTCCTTGCCCTTACAAACTTCTTGGTTCAACTCCACATCTCGACGGAGGCTCCCAAGCGACACCTAACCAATCTAGGAGGCACCACCCTCCAAAAGGTAATAGATGTTGTTGATGATGATGAACTCCTTGCTCTTGTGCTTCAAATGATAATCTCCCCAACACTCAACTCTCCTCACCGATTTGGCTGTGGTGGAAGAAAGGATTGAGTGGAAAGCAACTTGGGAAGGCTAGAGATCAAGCTTCATATGGTGGGAGTGGAGCAACTTGATCTCAACACAAGGGTAGGTAGTTCTCTTCTCGTAAATGTAAGGTAGGAGTGGTAGTTCTTTCGATGGCTCTCTCCACTAATGAAGAGGGGTGGAGGGTATTTATAGCCTCCACACAAAATCCAACCGTTACACACATTTGAGCAATCTCGGTGGGACCGAAGTTGACAACTCGGTGAGACCGAAAGTTCAAATAATGTGAACGTTGGGATTTTCGGTGGGACCGAAAATACAATCTCGGTGAGTCCGATTCATGCAATGACAAGAGCAAGCCGGTTTCGGTGGGACCGACTTCATCATCTCGGTGACACCGATTTGATGATGTATGTTCTGAAGCTTGGCAACTCAAGTTTCGTGAGACCGAGTTGAGAATCGGAAAATCCGAGTTTTCTAGGGTTTGGCTTATGGTGAGGTGGTTCATCTCGGTGTGACTGAGTTTGGAAAATCGGTGGGACCGAGACTACTTATGAGTGTGTATGGCGGTGAAAGTTCCGATAGTTTAGGAGATGTATCACTAAGCACTTGAGCAACCAGATCATCATCATAACCTCATCCCCTTTAATAGTATTGGCTTTTCCTATGGACTCAATGTGATCTTGGATCACTAAACCAAAAATGGAGTCTTGAGCTTTTGCCAATGCTTGCCTTAGCATTTTGAGGGGCCACTTCTTGAGTCCTTGCCATACCCATATCAATGAACTCTCTCAAATGATTCTCAAGTAACTATTAGTTCAATGATATATATGTTGTTATTAATTACCAAAACCACCCGGGGATTAGTTGCACTTTCAGATCGGCAAGGCTTGCCGCCTCGGCTGCCTCTGCCTCTTCCACAGTGAACCCAAACTCGCCCGCGGCGGCAGCTGCCGCCGCCTCCTCCACCCTGGTGGCGATGTGCCGCATCTCATCGTCAGTAGTGTCGCGGGTGAGGAGCCACTGTTCGTCGGTGCGGACCGCTACCTTCGCCAAGCTGTCGAAGAATTGCTGCACGACGTCGTCAGCGGGCTCCTGCCAAGTTGGGATAATCCCATGCGAGTCGCACTCCGGCATCATTGCGCGGATGCGATCGAGCTGGGAGTTGTTGCACAATGGGACGACGCCCTGCGGCAGCCTGAACCACTCGGGATGGTTGGGGTCGTGCTTGAACAATTCCTTGAGCGTCCCATCCAACTCCAAAACAGTGAAATTAAAGTTGAGGCCTGGGCGCAGCCTCATGATATCCGTCGGACCCCCGAACAGCCAGGCGGGTCTCCCCCTCTCCTGCAGAGGGGCGATGCGGCGGCGAAGAAAGTCCGCGCCAACAGCCCCTACAGTGAGCCCGGCAAGCCTGAGGCGCAAGATCTGGGTGGTGGCGATCTTCAGTCTAGCATCGTCCGCCGCCAGGGCGCTCCAATCGCCGTCGCGCACTACTCGGGCTTGGCGCAAGTTGGTGAATGGATGCGGATCCTCATCAACAATCCAACACCATTCCGCTCTCCACTCCTCCCATTTGCTACGGAGCTCCCCCTCCAGATAGACCTCCTTCATACCGGCTCTCGAGATCCAGGCGATCCCGCCAGATAAGGGCTCTCCTTTCTCGACCCGGGGCATGAAGTAGTGGCGGAAAAGGGCTATGTTTGGGTGGATTCCGACGAAGTTCTCGCAGAGATGTGCGAAAACCGCCATGGTCAGAACGGCGTTGGGGGTGAAATCAAGGAGATGGAGCCCGTATGTGTTCATGATGTCACAGAAGAAATCAGAAAAGGGCGGGCAGAGCCCGCAATAGAAGAACAGTGGGAAGAAGGGGTATCCTTTTGGACACCGTTTCGAAGTAGAAGCTTCGGCGGAGAGTACCTGTGTGCGCGGATGCGCCCGCGTCTCCGTCGACCAGAAGAGGTAGAACCATTCCCTCAGCTCCTTCGCGGAGAGCTCAGGGGGGAAGAATGCCCGCTCCTTCCGCAGTGCCTCAAGCCGCAGCGCTTCGGCCGACTTTGCACCCTTCCCGGTCTTCGGAGCCATGGCGCAGGCGGTGGGGGAGAGCGAGGGCGTTGGCGGCGATGGCGGCAACGGGGGCGGAGCGCTGCTCTCTTTCGGCTTTGGGAAGCGGAGGGGAGCGGCGGAGATTTCTGAGGAAGGAACCGCAAGTGGCGAAGGTGGGGGAACGGCCCCTGTTTCCCCTGCTTATAAAGAGGAGGAGGCGAACGTTACGCTTTTTCCGAATAAAGAATCACCCACGATCTCTCCCACGACGCCGCGTTTGACGCGTGCCGTTACGGGAGGGCACGGTGGATACGGAGTTAGATATGGTGTGGACCAGGCCACGTGTGCCCGTGCCCTGTTTTGGGCCTGGCCCAACAGCGCTCGGCACCGTGTATGGCCCAGGCCCGGGGGCTCCTGTCGGTGTACTAAAGTAAGGGGTACCTTAGTATCCCAAACTTGTGCACGGGCAGTCGCAGCGCCCCGAGGCAAGGCTTGCCGGGTGCCCGCCAAGATCCTCCGTAGTTCCTATCAAAGCCATTCAAGAACAAAGTGTTTTAACTAAGAAGACAAGGCCCCGGCAAGAGGAGCTTGCCGGGAAGGACAAGGCCCCGGCAAGAGGAGCTTGCCGGGAAGGCCAACCAAGGCATTTCAAGGAACTTGCCACGACGCGCCGCGCGTCCCGGCAAGACCCGGCGAGCGACAAGCTTCCGGGCACGACAAGACAACGACCGCGGCAAGGCGTTTGCCGTGGCGAAGCCACCACTCTGTACCCACGCTCCAGCGCATCCATCGACGTGTCGCCGCAGGACCGTTCCAGGCGCACGTGGAGGGAAGCTGTGCAGCCAAGTGCTGCGAGGTGGCGAGTGGAGATGACGAGAAGGCCATCGTGGCAAGCGGTGGCGTCCCTAACGGTCGCTTTTACGCCTTTGTTGGGCGCGACGGAATTAAATGCTCTTGTCCCCGCCGTCGAGTTAGGTAGGGTGCATCAGAGAAGCAGCTTGTACCAACCCTCTTTTTACATTTGTACCCCTGCATGCGTTGCCACCTGTCGGTGACCCCTTTAGCCTATAAAAGGAGGCCCATGCGCAACATAGGGGGGGTTCGACTGATTCGAAACCACAACACTCTCACGCTCTCGAGCAAGAACGGAATAAAACCATAAAGCAGCAGTAGGAGTATTATCTCTTCGGAGAGCTCCGAAGCTGGGTAAAAATCACTCGTGTGCTTCGCCTCGATCCGCTCTTTGTGCGTCCTCCGCTCCTTGCCGGACAGAAAGGGGCCCTGCCCCATAGGTGTTCGTTTCCCACGACAGCTTATCAATCTCGCTCCGCTTTATAGGCACGGTTTGCCTACCAGGAATATTAAAATACAAGGGTAGCGGACCATTTGCATTCACCCAAGCATGTGCAAATCGAGGCGACGGCAGGGAGGAATCATAAAGACTGGGTGCGAAAGACGATGCCGAACTATCTTCAAATCTGGAGTACAATGGAAGAACCCGCCTTGCAAAGCCGAAGACTCATGTCCGCATACTACATCAACATTGAAGGCAAGTTCGGGGGCTACTGAGGGCGTCCTGGATTCGGGGGTCCTCAGATGTCTGGCCTAGGAGTTTGGGCTGGGCTGCATGGGCCGCACAACATCACATCAAAGATCATCTACCGTGTCCGGATTGGACTTCTCAACACGTGTACGGCAAGAATAGAGTCCGGAGGTTTCTTTCCCTGATAATTAAACCGACTTTGAACCATCTATAGGCCCCCTCCGGTGTGTATATAAACTGGAGGGATTAGACCATAGAGGCAGAATTATCATCATCGGAATCCTCATAGGCTAGCCATCTAGGGTTAGCTAACACGATCTTGAGGTAGATCATCTCTTGTAATCTTCCTATTCAATAATCATAATCAGGCAGGAGTAGGGTTTTACCTCCCTAAAGAGGGCTTGAACCTGGGTAAACATCATGTCCCCTGGCCTCATGTTACCATTGATTCTTAGACGCATAGCTTGGCCCCCCTACCTGAGATCTGCCGGTTTTGATACCGACACCCTCCTCCACAGTTTACCACCTCAGTCATAGCGTCGTAGTGCTTAGGTGAAGCCCCGCGCAGATCACATCATCAACACCATCTCCACATTGTCGTGCTGACGGAACTCTCCCTCGACCCTCTACTGGATCAAGAGTTCGAGGGACGTCACTGAGCTGAACGTGTGCTGAACACGGAGGTGCCGTACGTTTGATACTTGGATCAGTTGGATCAGTGAAGATGATCGACTACATCAACCGTGTTAACTAAACACTTCCACTTTCGGTCTACGAGGGTACGTGGACACACTCTCCCCCTCTCGTTGCTATGCATCTCCTAGATAGATCTTGCGTGACCGTAGGAATTTTTTGAAATTGCATGCTACATCCCCCAACAGTGGCATCCGAGCCAGGTATGCGTAGATGATATGCACGAGTAGAACACAAAGAGTTGTGGGCGATGATAGTCATACTACTTATCACCAACATCTTACTTTGATTCGGCGGTATTGTTGGATGAAGCGGCCCGGACCGACATTACATGACCGCGTTCATGAGACTAGTTCTACCGACGTGCTTTGCACATAGGTGGCTAGCGGGTGTTTGTTATTCCAACTTTAGTTGAATTGAGTTTGACTACGGCCGGTCCTTGTTGAAGGTTAATACAACACACTTGACGAAAAATCGTTGTGGTTTTTATGCGTAGGTAAGAACGGTTCTTTCTAGAATCCCGTAGCAGCCATGTAAAACTTGCAACAACAAAGTAGAGGATGTCTAACTTGTTTTTGCAGGGCTTGTTGTGATGTGATATGGTCAAGACACGATGAGATAGAAATTGTTGTATGAGATGATCATGTTTTGTAATAGAGTTATTGGCAACTAGCACAGCCATATGGTTGTCGCTTTATTGTATGAAATGCAATCGCCATGTAATTGCTTTACTTTATCAATAAGCGATAGTGATAGTCGTAGAAGCAATAGTTGGCGAGACGACAACGATGCTATGATGGAGATCAAGGTGTCAAGCCGGTGACAATGGAGATCATGATGATGCTTCAGTGATGGAGATCATGAGCACAAGATGATGATGGCCATATCATGTCACATATTTTGATTGCATGTGATGTTTATCTTTTATGCATCTTATTTTGCTTAGTACAACGGAAGCATTATAAGATGATCCCTTACTAACTTTCAAGGTATAAGTGTTCTCCCTAAGTACGCACTGTTGCTACAGTTCGTCGTGCCGAGACACCACGTGATGATTGGGTGTGATAAGCTCTATGTTCACATACAATGGTGCAAGCCAGTTTTGCACATGCAGAATACTCGGGTTGAACTTGACGAGCCTAGCATATGCAGATATGGCCTCGGAACACTAAGACCGAAAGGTCGTACGTGAATCATATAGTAGATATGATCAACATAGAGATGTTCACCATTGAAAACTACTCCATCTCACGTGATGATCGGACATGGTTTAGTTGATTGGATCATGTGATCATTTAGATGACTAGGGAGATGTCTATCTAAGTGGGAATTCTTTAGTAATATGATTAATTGAACTTTAATTTATCATGAACTTAGTCCTGATAGTTTTTTTTTGCATATCTATATTGTTGTAGATCAATGGCCTGTGCTACTGTTCGCTTGAATTGTAATGCATTCCTAGAGTAAGCTAAGTTGAAAGATGATGGTAGCAATTACACGGACTGGGTCAGTAACTTGAGGATTATCCTCATTGCTGCACAGAAGAATTACGTCCTGGAAGCACCGCTAGGTATACCACCTGCGCTAACAACTGCAGACATTGTTAATGTCTGGCAGACACGTGTTGATGACTACTCGATAGTTCAGTGTGCCATGATTTACAGCTCAGAATCGAGACTTCAAAGATGTTTTGAACGTCATGGAGCATATGAGATGTTCCAAGAGTTGAAGTTAATATTTCAAGCAAATGCCCGAGTTGAGAGATATGAAGTCTCCAACAAATTATATAGCTGCAAAATGGAGGAGAATAGTTCTGTCAGTGAACACATACTTAGAATGTCTGGGTACCATAACCACTTGACTCAGCTGGGAGTTAATCTTCCTGACGATAGTGTCATTGAGAGAGTTCTTCAATAACTGCCACCAAGCTATAAAGGCTTCATGATGAACTATAATATGCAAGGGATGACGAAAACGATTCCCGAGCTCTTCGCAATGCTAAAGGCTGTGGAGGTAGAAATCAAGAAGGAGCATCAAGTGTTGATGGTTAACAAGACCACTAGTTTCAACAAAAAGGGCAAAGGAAAGAAGGGGAACTTCAAGAAGAATAGCAAGCAAGTTGCAACTTCCGGGAAGAAGCCCAAGTCCGGACCTAAGCCTGAAACTGAGTGCTTCTACTCCAAAGGGACTAGTCACTGGAAGCGAAACTGCCCCAAGTATTTGGCGGATAAGAAGGATGGCAAAGCGAAAGGTATATTTGATATACATGTTATTGATGTGTACCTTACTAATGCTCGTAGTAGCGCCTGGGTATTTGATACTGGTTCTGTTGCTCATATTTGCAACTCGAAACAGGGGCTACAGATTAAATGAAGATTGGCTAAGGATGAGGTGACGATGCACATCAGAAATGGTTCCAAGGTCGATGTGATCGCCATCAGCATGCTACCTCTACATCTACCTTCGGGATTAGTTTTAGACCTGAATAATTGTTATTTGGTGCCAGCATTGAGCATGAACATTATATCTGGATCTTGTGTGATGCGAGATGGTTATTCATTTAAATCAGAGAATAATGGTTGTTCTATTTATACGAGTAATATCAATTATGGTTGTGCACCCTTGTTGAGTGGTCTATTTTTGTTGAATCTCGATCGTCGTGATACACATGTTCATAATATTGAAGCCAAAAGATGCAATGTTGATAACGATAGTGCAACTTATTTGTGGCACTGCCGTTTAGGTCATATTGGTGTAAATCGCATGAAGAAACTCCATGCTGATGGGCTTTTGGAATCACTTGATTATGAATCACTTGGTGCTTGCGAATCACAATGGAATGAGCTACTGAGTTATTGGAAATAATACATACCGATGTATGCGGTCCAATGAGTGTCGAGGCTCGTGGTAGGTATCATTATTTTCTTACCTTCACAGATGATTTGAGTAGATATGGGTATATCTACTTAATGAACATAAGTCTGAAATGTTTGAAAAGTGCAAAGAATTTTAGAGTGAAGTGGAAAATCATCGTAACAAAAAAAGGTTTCTACGATCGGATCGTGGAGGCGAATATTTGAGCTACGAGTTTAGTCTTCATTTCAAACAATGTGGAATAGTTTCACAACTCACGCCACCTGGAACACCACAACGTAATGGTATGTACGAATGTTGTAACCGTACTTTATTAGATATGGTGCGATCTATGATGTCTCTTACTGATTTACCGCTGTCGTTTTGTGGTTATGCTTTAGAGACGGATGCATTCACGTTAAATAGGGCACCATCAAAATCCATTGAGATGACACCATAGTAGGTCATCCAAAGTACGGTCCGCACCAGAGTGGGGTGGTAATCCTATTCTGGAAGTCATATTACTTGACCATGATGAACCTACGAACTATGAGGAAGCGATGATGAGCCCAGATTCTGCGAGATGGCTTGAGGCCATGAAATCTAAGATGGGATCCATGTATGAGAACAAAGTGTGGACTTTGGTTGACTTGCCCGATGATCGGCAAGCCATAAAAAATAAATGGATCTTCAAGAAGAAGACTGACTCTGACGGTAATGTTACTGTCTACAAAGCTCGACTTGTTGCGAAAGGTTCTCTACAAGTTCAAGGAGTTGACTACGATGAGACCTTCTCACCCGTAGCGATGCTTAAGTCTCTCCGAATCATGTTAGCAATTGCCACATTTTATGATTATGAAATTTGGCAAATGGATGTCAAAACTACATTCCTTAATGGATTTCTTAAAGAAGAGTTGTATATGATGCAACTAGAAGGTTTTGTCGAACCAAAGGGTGCTAACAAAGTGTGCAAGCTCCAGTGATCCATTTATGGACTGGTGCAAGCCTCTCAGAGTTGGAATATAAGCTTTGGTAATGTGATCAAAGCATATGGTTTTATACAGACTTTTGGAGAAGCATGTATTTACAAGAAAGTGGGTGGGAGCTCTGTAGCATTTCTAATATTATATGTGGATGACATATTGTTGATTGGAAATAATACGGAATTTCTGCATAGCATAAAAGGATACTTGATTAAGAATTTTTCAATGACAGACCTCGGTGAAGCTGCTTACATATTGGGCATCAAGATCTATAGAGATAGATCAAGACGCTTAATTGGACTTTCACAAAGCACATACCTTGATAAGTTTTGAAGAAGTTCAAAATGGATCACTCAAAGAAAGGGTTCTTGCCTGTGTTACAAGGCGTGAAGTTGAGTCAGACTCAATGCATGTCCGACCACTACAGAAGATAGAGAGAAAATGAAAGTCATTTCCTATGCTTTAGCCATAGGTTCTATCATGTATGCAATGTCGTGTACCAGACCTAATGTGTGCCTTGCTATAGGTATAGCAGAGAGGTACCAAAGTAATCCAGGAGTGGAGCTGTAGGATCGAAAGTATCTCTAGAGGAGGGGTGATTAGACTACTTGACCAAATAAAAACTTAACCTTTTCCCAATTTTAGTTCTTGGCAGATTTTAGCAACTTAGCACAAGTTAAGCAATATTAATACAATTCAAGCAAGCATGCAAAGAGTATATGGGCAGCAGAAAGTAAAGCATGCAACTTGCAAGAAAGTAAATAGGAGGAGTTTGGAGTGAGCAAACGCAATGTTGACACGGAGATTTTTGGCGTGGTTCCGATAGGTGGTGCTATCGTACATCCACATTGATGGAGACTTCAACCCATGAATGGTAACGGTTGCGCGAGTCCACGGGGGGCTCCACCCTGAAGGGTCCACGAAGAAGCAACCTTGTCTATCCCACCATGGCCATCGCCCACGAAGGACTTGCCTCACTAGGGTAGATCTTTGCGAAGTAGGCGATCTCCTTGCCCTTACAAACTCCTTGGTTCAACTCCACAATCTTGACGGCGGCTCCCAAGTG
This sequence comes from Aegilops speltoides, assembly GCA_021437245.1. Classification (NCBI taxonomy): domain Eukaryota; kingdom Viridiplantae; phylum Streptophyta; class Magnoliopsida; order Poales; family Poaceae; genus Aegilops; species Aegilops speltoides. The sequence continues at coordinate 45,047 of JAHHZJ010002221.1, forward strand.
ACACCTAACCAATCTAGGAGACACCACTCTCCAAAAGGTAATAGATGGTGTGTTGATGATGAACTCCTTGCTCTTGTGCTTCAAATGATAGTCTCCCCAACACTCAACTCTCTCTCACAGATTTGGCTATGGTGGAAAGATGATTTGAGTGGAAAGCAACTTGGGGAAGGCTAGAGATCAAGATTCTTGTGGTAGGATAGGAATATCTTGGTCTCAACACATGAGTAGGTGGTTCTCTCTCTCAGAAAATGAGTAGTGGAAGTGTAGGTATGTTCTGATGGCTCTCCTCACGAATGAAGAATGGATGGAGGGGTATATATAGCCTCCACACAAAATCTAACCGTTACCAAACTCAGTGGGACCGAATCATAAAACTTGGTCGGACCGATCCAGGTTAAAATATGAACGTTAGAGTTTTCGGTGGGACCCATATAGTCATCTCGGTGAGACCGATATGCTAGGGTTAGGGCATAACGTAATCTCGGTGTGACCGATCGCATAAACTCGATGGGACCGATTTTAGCAATAGGCACATAGAGGGTTGGTCAGGCAAACTCTGTGGGACCGACTCGCTCACTCCGGTGGAACCGAAGTGTTATGAAAAGGAAACAGGGAGTTTGCAATGCAGACTCGGTGGGACCGATTTGCTCATTTCGGTGCGACCGAAATGTTACAAAAAGGAAAGAGGGAGTTTGCAATCCCATCTCGATGAGACCGAGATCCCTATCAGTGAGATCGAAGTAACTAGGGTTTGTGGCAGTGGCTATGTCAAATGAACTCGGTGGCGCCGGATAGACAAAATCGGTGGGGCCGAATTTGACTTTTAGGTTTAGGACATATGTGGATGTAAGAAAGTGGTTGAGGGTTTTGGAGCATATCACTAAGCATTTTGAGCAAGTAAGCCATTAAGCAACACCTCATCCCCTTTTAATAGTATTGGCTTTCCTATGGACTCAATGTGATCTTGGATCACTAAAATGAAAAAGGTAGAGTCTTGAGCTTGTTGCCAATATGTGTCCTTAGCATTTTGAGGGGTCCACATCTCTAGTCCATGCCATGCCAATCATTGAACTTTCTGAAATGATCATCTTGAAAGAGCATTAGTTCAATGAACTATATGTTGTTAAGAATTACCAAAAGCACTCAGGGATTAGTTGCACTTTCAATCTCCCCCATTTTGGTAATTGATGACAACATATAGATCAAAGCTTTGACAAATGATAATAAGAATGAAGTACATCATCGCTTTGAGAAGTATGTGATAAGTAAGAGCTCCCCCTAAATTTGTGCATTGTTTAAAATTTGCTTTGGACTGCAAATGCACAATCTGTTAGGATCATGGGTTACTCTTCCATGTCACATACATCTTGGTGGGGCGTTCAAAATGATAAGAGATAAGAACAAGCACTCATCACCAAGGCAAAGTGAATGACCATACAAGAGATAGATAATGTCATCTTTCAAGCATAAGCATAAAGTATGATATGATCAAGCACATGATTATACAAAGTATCTCACACACAGGCATAAAGTATCTCAACCAAGCAAGCAAAGCAAATAAGTAGCAAAAAGAAGCAAATCTCTCTCTCTCTCCAAAGCCTATGATCTATACACTTTCTCCCCCTTTGGCAACAAGTTACCAAAAAGCTTGAAAATTCATAGTGTTATGCGTCTCTCTAGGCTTGATCTTTGGAAGGAGGTGTTGAGATGACTCCAAGGACAAAAGCATCAATTGAAGATGTTGGAGCTGGAGGGGTTGCCACTAGAGGGGCAAATGGAGCTATGGGAGCTATGGCTGCAGGTGCTGAAGCTGTTGTTCTTGTGTCTGGCACTAGCACTGCTGCAGAGCTCTGTCCTCCAGGTACTCTGTGGAACACCTTTGCCCTTCCTCTCCTCTACTTCTTCCTGGAGCTCTTCAATTATTGTCTGTATCTCAGTCACTTTCAAGTCCAGATCATAGAATTTTGTCTCAATGATCCTCTCCAAGATCTCCTGGTTCTGAGTCAGGGTGGCCAATCCTTTCTCAATCCTCAAGTTTGCTTGAATCAGATATCCAAGCTGGTCTTTCTTTGACTTTAGAAATACTTCTGAAGCTTCTGCAGCAGTGGGCATCTTTGCTGCTTTCTCTGCTTTGTCTTTCTCCTTCTTTTCATGAGCTTCAACTGAAGTGGGATCTTCAGCATCCATGACAACTGTGTTGTCCTCAAAATCTGGCAACAAAGGAAGATGTTCTTTGTCCAACAAATACACTCCCTTTTTCATCTTGGAATTGATCAGCATTTGAATGTGTGGTGCATACCCACAAGATCTTTTCTGGTCAGCTGATGTCCTCTTGATTGTAGTCCACTGTTGTCCTTGTCACTTATAATGGGCTATCTTGGGCTTTGAAGGAGCTGCCCCAGACTTGATGGCATCCCCCATCAGCTTCTAAGACTTAGCAGGAGGTGCTTGTGCAGTAGCCTCTTCTTCCTCTTCCTCCTCACTAGCAGAGTCTCTCCTCATAGATGGATTTCCAAGCACTCTAGCAGTAGTTTTCCTAACTCTCTTCTTCCCTTCTTCACTTGATCTTTGCTCAAATGAGAATGTCATGATCTTTTGAGTTGCTCCCCTGGCCTTAGATATAGGAACTCTCCTGGCAGGGGCCTTCACATTCTTTCCTGTCTTGGTGGAAGCAGCATCACCATATTCTTTCTTTAGCACTTTCTTCTTTGAGCTGACTTCCTCAATCTCAAAGTCTTCATCTTAAGAGTCTGGTGTTTTCTTCTTTCTCTACCTAGTCTAAGCCTTAGGCATGTTGCTTGGAGTGCTCCTGCTTCCTTCATCATAGCTTCTAGAGGAACTAGTGCCCTCACTCAAGTCCATCTGCTCCTCTGACTTGTTCTGACTATAACTTTGATTAGACATTCTGCACAGCAAACTGAGAACTGTCCCTATGAATAGTTGTATATGAGATAGAGTAGATGAGCATCACAAAGTGTAGAGTTTTTGCAAAAAGAATTGTAGGATCGAAGAAGGTGAGAGTGTCTAGAGGGGGGGTGATTAGACTACTCGACAAGATAAAAATTATGCCTTTTGACAAAGACAAGTTTTTGGCAGATTTTGCATATCACATAAGTCAAGTAGCATACTACACATGCAATTCTAGAGTATGGGCAGCGGAAAGTAAATTGCACAAGTAGTAAAGAGAAGTGGAGAAGATCAAACGCAATTTGGAGACACGGAGATTTTTCTCGTGGTTCCGATAGGTGGTGCTATCGTCAATCCACGTTGATGGAGACTTCAACCCACGGAGGGTAACGGCTGCGAGAGTCCACGGAGGGCTCCACCCACGAAGGGTCCACGAAGAAGCAACCTTGTCTATGCCATCATGGCCTACGCCCACGGAGGGCTAGCCTTACTCGGGGTAGATCTTCACGAAGTAGGCGATCTCCTTGCCCTTACAAACTTCTTGGTTCAACTCCACATCTTGACGGAGGCTCCCAAGCGACACCTAACCAATCTAGGAGGCACCACCTCCAAAAGGTAATAGATGGTGTTGGTGATGATGAACTCCTTGCTCTTGTGCTTCAAATGATAATCTCCCCAACACTCAACTCTCCTCACTGATTTGGCTGTGGTGGAAGAAAGGATTGAGTGGAAAGCAACTTGGGAAGGCTAGAGATCAAGCTTCATATGGTGGGAGTGGAGCAACTTGATCTCAACACAAGGGTAGGTAGTTCTCTTCTCAGAAATGTAAGGTAGGAGTGGTAGTACTTTCTGATGGCTCTCTCCACGAATGAAGAGGGGGTGGAGGGGTATTTATAGCCTCCACACAAAATCCAACCGTTACACACATTTGACCAATCTCGGTCAGACCGAAGTTGACAACTCGGTGAGACCGAAAGTTCAAATCATGTGAACGTTGGGATTTTCGGTGGGACCGAAAATACAATCTCGGTGAGTCCGATTAGAGTAAAGACTAGGGCTTGCCAATCTCGATGGGACCGACTTCATCATCTCGGTGACACCGATTTGATGTGTAAGGTTCTGAAGCTTGATAACCCAAGTTTCGTGAGACCGAGTTCGAATCGGAAAATCCGAGATTTCTAGGGTTTGGCTATATGGCTGAGGTGGTTCATCTCGGTGACTGAGTTTAGGAAATCGGTGGGACCGAGATTACTTATGAGTGTATTATGGAAGTGAGAGTTCTTGATAGTTTAGGAGATGTATCACTAAGCACTTTGAGCAACCAGATCATTATCATAACCTCATCCCTTTTAATAGTATTGGCTTTCCTATGGACTCAATGTGATCTTGGATCACTAAACCAAAAATGGAGTCTTGAGCTTTTGCCAATGCTTGCCTTAGCATTTTAGGGTCCACCTCTTCATCCTTTTGCCATGCCAATGTGATTGATCTTCTGAAACATACTTGATAAAAGCATTAGTCCAACCACAAAGTATGTTGTCATTAATTACCAAAACCACCCAGGGAGCAAATGTGCTTTCAATCTCCCCCTTTTTGGTAATTGATGGCAACACACAAAATAAGACATCAAAGCTTACTAAAAGAAAGACAGAATTATCACGAAAGCTTTGACAACCATGTAGTACACAGGCTCCCCCTACAAGTGTGCAAGATTTTCATAAATTATGGTTTTGGACTACCACAAGCACACAAGAGAGAAAAGCAAGATGTGCTACATGCAGCTTGGCCATATGCATCAGAGCAGATGAAAAGAAGTGAGTGATAATGCATATGTGCATGGTGATTTCTTGCAAACAGATATTCACAAGCAAGTCACCATCATGCACATTCTGCAAGATGCATATACTTACCTTGAGGTTCCTTGGCATTGTACCTGAAGAAATAGACTTGGGAAAACAGGGTTAGACAACACAAGGGTATTTCTTCAACCAACTGCAAGAACATCAAGAGTACCAAGCCAGGGATGACATGTATAATGAGTGTCTCATATTGAGCACTAGCTTGAAGCAGCAAACATGTCTCCGAAGCTAAAAGATTTTCAATGAACTCTAAGAGATTTTGCTTTCCATAAGATATCAATTGTGAAGGAAAAAGCAAAATCAAAAGAATGATGCCAAATGTAATATCCAATGTGGAACACGACAAAGCTTTGATGTGATTCTCTCCCCCTTAAGGTAAGATTGCTCTTCTTCTCCTCCTAAATCTTCTCTTTTCCCCTTATCTCCCCCTAAATCTTCTCCCCCTTTGACATCAAGTGCCGAAAAGGACATCAAACTAGGAAGGTAAGATGGAAAGAAGTGGGATCCTGAAGAATCACAACAGGGCAATAAGAAACATGCGTAGAGAATCATTGAGTGGAGCTGCAGAAGATGATATCCTGAAAGAAATAAATCGGTGACACCGAATTGATATGGATCGGTGAGTCCGAAAGTCAGGGACTTAGGGCAGATCCTTTTCGGTCAGACCGAAGTATTTAAGTCGGTGACGCCGAGTTTAATTCCAAGGAAATTCAGAAATAATTCAGCTCACTTTGCAAGGAATGTTTCAAAGGATTTGCAATGAATTTGTAAATGATTTTCAAGGAATTGATCAGAGCCAAAAGTATATTCATAAAAACAGAAGAATAAAAATAAAAAAGATTGCTAGATGAATTTTTTTTTAAATGAAAACTCAATGAGAGATCATAAGAGACAAATAGAAAGACTCCAAAACATATGTACTTCATCGAGATAGGGGTCGGCGACAAGGTCACCTATGTTTGAGTATATTGACTTAGGAGTCAAATGAGGACATTTGATCATAGGTCATACTCATCGTTTAAGCTCAAAATGGGGTTGCCATTCTTCGATTAAGCATTTGATGTGTTCACATCTTATGAAGCTGCTTATACTCATGACTTTGAGCAAAGCTCCTTGAAGATGTGAAGAACATACCTTGGGCTTGTTGTTGCTTTGTTCATGTAGGTGAACTTGATGTAGGTGCTCATAGAATGTGAAGTTGGAGCACCATTTCCACTTGTGTAATTCATCTTCCTACATGGGTTAGGCAAGCAAGGAAATACTCAAGGATATCCAAGATGACAAGAGTGAAATACTAGATGTATAAGATGTCAAAAAGGATATGTGGAATTGTGTTCCTTGAACTCAACATCCCAAAGGGCTAGATACTTGGTCAATGACAAGATTACTCAAGATTTGAGTTTGTGGTAATCTTGTGGAATGTAGATCATCCAAGTACCGCAAGGAGTTAGATGCAATACAAGGGGCAAATGTGTCCAAGACATATGATCATCATCATAAGAGAAATATCAAGGATTAGTCAAGTAGGCTCATGCCTTGCATGCATCAATGGAGTTTTCACTCCAAGTTTGAAGCATCAATGATGTTCAACTCACTCCTTAGCGACAAAACACTTTCTCATCAAGAGGTTTTGTAAAGATATCGACAAGTTGTTTGTCGATCGAACATGCTTAAGATTGATGTCACCCTTGGCAATGTGATCACGAATAAAATGGTGACGAACTTCAATATGTTTAGATGCGAGAGTGTTGCCTTTGGATTGTGTCCAATCTTAATCGCACTCTCATTGTCACAAAGCAAAGGAACATGTCTCACATGTATCCCATAATCCTTAAGCGTTTGTGTCATCCATAGCAACCAGAGCACAACATGAACTAGCAGCAATATATTCTGCTTGGCGAAGAGATAATGATACGAATTTTGTTTCTTGGAGGACCAAGATACAAGGGATCGACCAAGGAATTGACACGCGTGCCGAAGTTGACTTTCTATCAACCTGTCTCCGGCATAGTCCGAGTCGGAATAGCCAACAAGATCGAAAGAGGCCCTCTTAGGATACCAAATGCCAAAGTTTGGTGTGTGTATCAAATATCTCACAATTCTTTTAACAGCTTTAAGATGACATTCTTTAGGGGCTGCTTGATATCGAGCACACATGCATACACTCAACATTATGTCAGGACGAGAAGCACAGAGATATAGTAGAGAACCAATCATAGATCGGTAAACCTTTTGATCAACGGGTTCTCCATCTTTTGTCAAGTCATTATGTCCACTAGTAGGCATGGGGGTTTTCATACCTTTGCTTTCTTGATGTTGAACTTCTTGAAGAGATCCTTAGTGTACTTTGTTTGTGAGACAAAAGTACCCTCCTTAGATTGCTTGATTTGCAACCCAAGGAAGAATTTGAGTTCACTCATCATGGACATCTCATACTTCTCCGACATAAGCTTTCCAAACTTCTCGCTAAAATGAGGGTTAGTTGAACCAAAGATAATATCATCAACATATATTTGACACACAAATAGTTCACCATCAACCCTTTTCGTGAATAGCGTTGAGTCTATTTTTCCAATCTCAAATCCTTTCTCAAGAAGAAAGCTAGTCAAGCATTTGTACCAAGCTCTAGGAGCTTGTTTAAGACCATAAAGAGCTTTATGCAACTTGTAAACATGATTAGGCCTTTTAGGATTCACAAATCCGGGAGGTTGTTTCACAAATACTTCCTCCTCAATTTCACCATTTAGGAAAGCACTTTTAATGTCCATTTGATAGAGAGTAATATCATGGTGATTGGCATAAGCAAGAAGAATCTTGAATAGACTCAAGTCTAGCAACGGGGCATAGGTCTCACCATAGTCCATACCTTCGACTTGTGTGTAACCTTGAGCTACGAGACGAGCCTTGTTGCGGATGACTTGTCCATCTTCATCTTGCTTGTTCCGAAACACCCATTTGGTTCCAATGACGTTTTGATCATCCTTGGGCTTCTCTACCAAAGTCCATACATTGTTCCTCTCGAAGTTGTGTAGCTCTTCGTGCATAGTGTTCACCCAATCCGGGTCTTCAAGTGCTTCTTCTACCTTCATAGGTTCAAGACTAGAGATAAATGAGTAATGCTCACAAAAGTTAGCTAAGCGAGTTTTAGAGCGAGTAATTCTCCCGGAGTCGATGTCATTCATCATTTGTTCCACGGGATGATTTTTCTTGACTCTTGCTCGAACTCGAGATAGCTTTTGTTGTGGTCGCGGCTGAGCTTCCTCATCATCCTCATCTTCCTCTTCTTCTTCATTGTTGTTGGTGTTGTCTTGAGGCGGTGGAGAAGGAGGTTGTGGTGGATCTTCTTGTCGCACTTCCTCATCTTGGTGAGTTCCACTTGTGGAGGCCTCCATGTTGCCTTGAGGTTCATCTTGCCGTGAGGTAGGGGGCTCCACATATGTAGATGAGGTACTCTCCTTCACTTCCATGGGACGAATCTTTCCAATAGATAAATCTTGAATGGCTTCCGATGGGTCCTTGTCTCCTACATCAATAGGCATTTGCTCTACTTGCGAGCCATTAGATTCATCAAACTTCACGTCTACCGTCTCTTCAACCTTTCGGGTGAAATTGTTGTAGACACGGTAGGTGTGGGAGTTTGATCCATAACCAAGAAAAAAACCTTCATGAGTTTTAGGAGCAAATTTAGACCGACGATGCTTATCAAGGATATAGCATTTCGAACCAAAGACACGAAAGTATCCCACTTGGGGTTTGTTACCGGTGAGGAGCTCGTATGAAGTCTTGCCGAGGAGCTTGTGAAGATAAAGCCTGTTGATAGCATGACAAGCTGTCTCGATGGCTTCACCCCAAAAGTGCTTCGGTGTCTTGTATTCATCAAGCATCGTTCTCGCCATCTCTATGAGCGTTCGGTTCTTCCTCTCAACAACTCCATTTTGTTGAGGAGTGTACGTAGCCGAGAACTCATGTAGAATCCTTCCTCATCAAGAAAAGAGTCTACATGGGTGTTCTTGAACTCCGCTCCATTGTCCTCCGAACTTTCTTGATCTTCACCTCAAATTGATTTTGGGCCTTTCTAGCAAAGGTTTTGAAGATCCTCTGAACCTGTGATTTGTCATCAAGGAAAAATACCCACGTAAATCTGGAATAATCATCAACTATAACTAGACCAAAGGAGTTACCACCAAGGCTTTTGTAAGCATTGGGACCGAAGAGATCCATATGGAGAAGCTCAAGCGGTCTCCTTGTGGTCATGATGTTCTTCACGGGATGACTTCCACCTACTTGTTTTCTGCCGACAAGCACTACAGAGTCTATCTTTGTCAAAGAAAACATCTTTAACACCAAGAATATGATCACCTTTGATTAGCTTGTCTAGATTACGCATACCAACATGTCCAAGCCTTCTATGCCATAACCAACCTTTAGCAGATTTAGCAATGAAGCAAGTTCTAGGTTGAGCTTTCTTAGTGAAATCAACAATATATAGATCACCTCTACGGATACCGGTAAATACCATGTTATGATTGTCTCGACGAAAAACTTGGCAATCTACTTCGGTGAATAGCACATTGAATCCAAAGTCAGCTAATCTAGACACGGAAAGTAAATTGTATCCAAGTGATTCTACAAGCATGACATTTTGAATAGAGCTATCATGAGATATGGCCACCTTACCAAGGCCAAGTACCTTACCCTTGGAGTTGTCTCCAAAAGTCACATACTTGCGTGGACCATCGTTCTTTGCAAGCTCTCGAAACATGTCTTCATCTCCGGTCATGTGATCGGTGCATCCACTATCAAGAATCCACTCTTTTCCACGGATATGTAGTCTCTCGATTTGCCATAAGATTGAGACTCTTCATGATCTTGTCTAGCTCGGTGTCCGAATCGGAGTAATCATCATCATGCTCATGCTCATCATCATATTGACCATAGATAGTTCATCATCAACACCTAGGTCAATTTGACAACTACTTGCATTAGTTTTGTCAATGTGACAATAATCATCGGAATGCAATACAAGAGCATTTCTAATTAGAGCATTAATAAGACAAGGATCACCCTTCTTTTTCATGAGATCACGAAGCTCAAAGAAGCATTTATCAAAGTTGGGATCATTGGGCGCATCATATCAAATTCAATAGTCTTGTATAGAATTTCATCAAGACCTCTCACAGAGTAGTCCGGATAAAGTTCTTCCAAGAACTTCCACATGGCATAGGCACACTCAAAGTTTGTGACAAGCTTAAGCAAGTTATCAGGTAACCCTCTAATGATAAGATTTACAGTTCTAAGGTTACGAAGCAAATCAAGCTCTTCATCCATGGTAGGGTGCAAGGGGTCAAATGGAGGCACATATGGGGTTTCAACATATTTGCGCAAGTTATACATCTTAAAGATAATAAGCATTTCAATCCTCCACGAGTTATAGGACACTCCATCAAGAATAGGCACTCTATGGCTAACACTCCCAAACATAGACACGTCCATCTTCCTCCAATGGTGTGTAAACCAAAGCAATGGAGACCAAAGCTCTGATACCAATTGTAGGATCGAAGAAGGTGAGAGTGTCTAGAGGGGGGGTGATTAGACTACTCGACAAGATAAAAATTATGCCTTTTGACAAAGACAAGTTTTTGGCAGATTTTGCATATCACATAAGTCAAGTAGCATACTACACATGCAATTCTAGAGTATGGGCAGCGGAAAGTAAATTGCACAAGTAGTAAAGAGAAGTGGAGAAGATCAAACGCAATTTGGAGACACGGAGATTTTTCTCGTGGTTCCGATAGGTGGTGCTATCGTCAATCCACGTTGATGGAGACTTCAACCCACGGAGGGTAACGGCTGCGAGAGTCCATGGAGGGCTCCACCCATGAAGGGTCCACGAAGAAGCAACCTTGTCTATGCCATCATGGCCTACGCCCACGGAGGGCTAGCCTTACTCGGGGTAGATCTTCACGAAGTAGGCGATCTCCTTGCCCTTACAAACTTCTTGGTTCAACTCCACATCTTGACGGAGGCTCCCAAGCGACACCTAACCAATCTAGGAGGCACCACCCTCCAAAAGGTAATAGATGGTGTTGGTGATGATGAACTCCTTGCTCTTGTGCTTCAAATGATAATCTCCCCAACACTCAACTCTCCTCACTGATTTGGCTGTGGTGGAAGAAAGGATTGAGTGGAAAGCAACTTGGGAAGGCTAGAGATCAAGCTTCATATGGTGGGAGTGGAGCAACTTGATCTCAACACAAGGGTAGGTAGTTCTCTTCTCGAAATGTAAGGTAGGAGTGGTAGTACTTTCGATGGCTCTCTCCACGAATGAAGAGGGGTGGAGGGTATTTATAGCCTCCACACAAAATCCAACCGTTACACACATTTGACCAATCTCGGTCAGACCGAAGTTGACAACTCGGTGAGACCGAAAGTTCAAATCATGTGAACGTTGGGATTTTCGGTGGGACCGAAAATACAATCTCGGTGAGTCCGATTAGAGTAAAGACTAGGGCTTGCCAATCTCGGTGGGACCGACTTCATCATCTCGGTGACACCGATTTGATGACAGAAGGTTACAGAAGCTTGACAACCCAAGTTTGGTGAGACCGAGTTCGAATCGAAAATCCGAGATTTCTAGGGTTTGGCTATATGGGTGAGGTGGTTCATCTCGGTGTGGTGAGTTTAGGAAATCGGTGGGACCGAGATTACTTATGAGTGTATTATGGAAGTGAGAGTTCTTGATAGTTTAGGAGATGTATCACTAAGCACTTTGAGCAACCAGATCATTATCATAACCTCATCCCCTTTTAATAGTATTGGCTTTCCTATGGACTCAATGTGATCTTGGATCACTAAACAAAAAATGGAGTCTTGAGCTTTTGCCAATGCTTGCCTTAGCATTTTAGGGGTCCACCTCTTCAGTCCTTTTGCCATGCCAATGTGATTGATCTTCCTGAAACATACTTGATAAAAGCATTAGTCCAACCACAAAGTATGTTGTCATTAATTACCAAAACCACCCAGGGAGCAAATGTGCTTTCAAGAATGAGTCAAAAACTTAGTTTTAGTTTTCTACAGGAAGCATTTCGGAGTTACCGATTTGTAAGACTCGGTGACACCGAAACAAGTTTGGAGTCTAAACATGTGGAATCGATCAGATCGAGACACAGTTTGGTGACTCCGAGTTTGCTAGGGTTTCACAAAGTCCTAGTATTGGTTACACTGATTTGCAACTTTCGGTCAAACCAAAAATCACTTGTGCACTGGCCTAAGCCAAATCGGTGGGACCGATTCCTACAATTCGGTCGGTCTGAGATGAGTCCGGTGGAAACCTAACCCTAAATCTTCAACTCCAATCTAATCTAGAGAATGTTTTCCGTGGATGGACCAATCTCATACTTGGAAAGAAACATGTCATTGCCTTTGTGCTAGGAATCAGAGTTAAAGGAAAGCACAAAGAGTTGAGCTCATACCCTAGCTTGGTGATGAGCTCTCTACGGCGGCAACGGAGGGAAGGATTTCCGTTGACGGCGGCGGAGACCAATGGCGGGAGGTCGCTGGCGATGAGAAGACGATCCGGAGACCCAGGCGGCAAAGCAGGACACACACGGGCGAAGAGCTTTTGGAGAAGTTTCCAAATTCTGACCCGTCAGTATATATATCCTGGCACTATCGGTGTGACCGATTGGAACAACTCGGTGGCACCGAGATGCAGAATCGCAAGCGGTTACTACAACTCGGTGAGACCGAAAAGTTTTAATCGGTTGCACCGAGATTGAAAACTTGATCAACCCAGTGAAGTCGGCGTGACCAAAATGGAGGAGTCGGTCAGACCGAAATACACAGAGAGGTTTTGGAAGTTTTAAGTCTATGACAAAACGGGACTCCGAGTGCTCCTCACTCAGAGGGTTTGAATTTGACTTAGATCAAACTTTGTGATGTAGCAAGAATAGAGTCTGAGAAGAGAAAAGCATAGATAGCTAGAGGGAGTTCTTAGGCATTCTTGTCCATCCATTTGGCAAAATGGAGAAAATCCAAACAATCAAAGCAACGAATGGATGTCCTTGAGTGAGAAAAGTATGCAACCAACATGCTCACACAATAAAATAGCAAATGAAATATGTGGCAAAGCATGCACAATCATTCTAGCATCTATCAAGCAATTGGTGATGACTAGGTCATCTATATATGATTATATTGACTTAGGAGTCAAATGAGAACATTTGATCATAGGTCATACTCATCATTTAAGCACAAGTGGGGTTACCACTTTTACATAAAGCATTGTTGTGTTCACACCATTAGAGTTGCTTTAGCTCAATTCTTACAGTAAAGCTCCCCATAGATGTGATATCCCCCCTAAGAGGGATGAACTAACCTTTGGTTTTGTCGATGATGACTTCATGTAGATATCAAAGATGTGGATGCTCATTGTTGATGTAGATCATTCGAAGCAATCCGTTGGAGTGAGTTGCATTTTCAATACCTACATGGGTTAGTCAAGGAACAAACAAGAATATCCATAGACATAAAGTAAAGCACACACATGATGATGTCCTTGATAGCATTAGGTTACCTTGTCCCTTGTCTTACCAACAAGAGGGTTTGTGACTCCTTGAACTAGTGCATGATGTGGAAGTTGTTTGCACTTGTCCTTGCCAAAATGAATATGAATGAAGTATGTTGGCGGAGTCACCCTCAAGAACTCTCCAGTTCTTATTCTTTCGGATCCACATCATCTTGATGGGAATCCTTGGGGTTGTAGATGTACTTAATGAAGTAGAACTTGATGTAGTCTTGGGAATGAACCAAGGCCTTCGGAGCATCTTAAAATGCACCAATCTCCTCTTGAAGCTTGTCCTTGCCTTTTAGCTTGTGGTCTTGTGGTGGAAGATCATCTTGAGCTTGTGTCCCCTTGAAGGAAGTAGGGTCATACTTCTCTTGTTGAGGAATAAACTTCGTCTTGGGGTATTGATCTTCTTCCCACTCAACTCCATTGGCATTGAACTTTCGTTCAAAACCAACACCTTGATTCTTCCGGTGCCTTCCTTGCTTACGTACAATTTCCTCAAATTGCTTACTTCCGGCAAGGATTTTGTAAACACCTTTCTCTATAATTCCCTTCAATAAACTATTTTCTTGCTCAAGTGTAACTTGGCTAAGAGAGTCATTAGAGGAATCAAGAGAACTACTAGAAGCAACAATATTGGAGTTAGCATGATTATTGTTACTACTAGAAGAAGAATCTTATTTCTTGTTCTTGTTGCTAGATTTTACTTGTGCCATGTAAGTAGACAAGAGTAAACGCTTGGCAATGTAAGAAGAACTTTTCTTCCGAAGATCATCATTGATGGCCTTTAAGAACCCATGCTCTTGCTCAAGATTGAGCTTTTCGAGGCGTAACTTCTCATGAGCTTTTAAAAGTTCTCGATGATCTTCTAAAGTAGTTTCATGAGCTAACTTAAGAGTGTTTAGTTCTTTAGTTAGACGCTCAATCTCCTTCTTATCATCATTATACATTTTATCTTGATTAACATGGTTAATTGACGTTTCATCACAGTATTCATCACTAGAGTTGTCAACAAGTAAATCATCATCACCTAGCAAATCATCTTCATCACTATTGAAATCAACATACTCAGGGTGTGATACCTTGGGGCCTTTAGCCATGAAGCATCGTCCAATTCCTTCATTTGGTGAGTCAAATATGTCGTAGGAGTTGGTTGACACAACTGCTAGCCGTACACTCATTGGAGTAGTGTCCGGGTCTTCCACAATAGTAGCAATTTCGCTCACGACTAGAAGATCTCTTGTCATTGTAGGACCTTGACTTGGAACTTTTTTCCTTGCTTCTACTCTTGTAGAATTTGTTGATGTTCTTAACCATTAAGCTCAATTCTTCATTGAAGGCATGTTTCTCATTTTGATGATGTAGGAGCATCACATGAGGCTTTGTAAACACCACTAGATTTGTTGTGAAGCTCTTCTTTGTCCTTGAGTGACATCTCATGAGCAACAATTCTTCCAATGACTTCGTTTGGCTTGAGATCTTTGTAATTTGGCATCATTTGGATCAATGTGCACACGGTATCATATTTTCCATCCAAGGCTCTCAAGATCTTCTTGATGATGAATTTGTTAGTCATCTCTTCACTTCCTAAGCTGGAAATCTCATTTGTGATGAGAGCAAGCCTAGAGTACATTTCAGCGACACCTTCACCATCCTTCATTTTGAACTTGTCAAGTTGACTTTGAAGCACATCCAACTTGGATTCCTTGACGGAGTCGGTAGCTTCGTGCATATCAATCAAAGTATCCCAAATTTCCTTTGCATTTTTAATACGGCTGATTTTGTTGAATTCTTCGGGGCACAATCAGTTGAAGAGGATATCGCAAGCTTGAGCATTGTATTGCAACATCTTCAATTCTTCCGCGGTAGCTTCACGGTTCGGTTCTCTCCCATCAAAGAATTCACCTTGCAAACCAATACACATAACAGCCCAAACGGCGGGGTTATGTCCAAGAATATGCATTTTCATCTTATGTTTCCAACTAGCAAAGTTAGTACCATCAAAGTAAGGACCTCTATGGTGGTAATTTCCCTTGCTAGACGCCATACTCTCCTAGGCTGTGAAACCGCTATGATCAAAGCTATGGAAATCAAGTCAAATGGAGACCAAAGCTCTGATACCACTTGTAGGATCGAACGTATGTCTAAAGGCGGGGTGATTAGACTACTTGACCAAATAAAAACTTAACCTTTTCCCAATTTTTATTCTTGGTAGATTTTAGCGACTTAGCACAGGTCAAGCAATCTTAATACAATTCAAGCAAGCATGCAAAGAGTATATGGGCAGCGGAAAGTAAAGCATGCAACTTACAAGAAAGTAAATGGGAGGAGTTTCGAGGGAGCAAACGCAATGTTGACACGGAGACTTTTGGCGTGGTTCCGATAGGTGGTGCTATTGTACATCCACGTTGATGGAGACTTCAACCCACGAAGGGTAACAATTGCATGATTCCACGGAAGGCTCCACCCATGAAGGGTCCATGAAGAAGCAACCTTGTCTATCACACCATGGCCATCACCCACGAAGGACTTGCCTCACTAGGGTAGATCTTCACGAAGTAGGCGATCTCATTGCCCTTACAAACTCCTTGGTTCAACTCCACAATCTTGATGGAGGCTCCCAAGTGACACCTGACCAATCTAGGAGACACCACTCTCCAAAAGGTAATAGATGGTGTGTTGATGATGAACTCCTCGCTCTTATGCTTCAAATGATAGTCTCCCCAACACTCAACTCTCTCTCGCAGCTTTGGCTATGGTGGAAAGATGATTTGAGTGGAAAGCAACTTGGGGAAGGCTAGAGATCAAGATTCTTGTGGTAGAATTGGAATATCTTGGTCTCAACACATGAGTAGGTGGTTCTCTCTCTCAGAAAATGAGTAGTGGAAGTGCAGGTATGTTCTGATGGCTCTCCTCATGAATGAAGAATGGGTGGAGGGGTATATATAGCCTCCACACAAAATCTAACCGTTACACACAGATTCCCAAACTCGGTGGGACCGAATCATAAAACTTGGTCAGACCGATCCAGGTAAAAATATGAACGTTAGAGTTTTCGGTGGGACCCATATAGTCATCTCGGTGAGACCGATATGCTAGGGTTAGGGCATAACGTAATCTCGCTGTGACCCATCGCATAAACTCGGTGGGACCGATTTTAGCAATAGGCACATAGAGGGTTGGTCAGGCAAACTCTGTGGGACCTATTCGCTCACTCCGGTGGAACCGAAGTGTTATGAAAAGGAAACAGGGAGTTTGCAATGCAGACTCGGTGGGACTGATTTGCTCATTTTGGTGTGACCGAAATGTTACAAAAAGGAAACAGGAACTTTGCAATCCCATCTCAGTGAGACCGAGATCCCTATCAGTGAGACTGAAGTAACTAGGGTTTGTGGCAGTGGCTATGTCAAATGAACTCGGTGTTGCCGGATAGACAAAATCGGTGGGGCCGAATTTGACTTTTAGGTTTAGGACATATGTGGATGTAAGAAAGTGGTTGAGGGTTTTGGAGGATATCACTAAGCATTTTGAGCAAGTAAGCCATTAAGCAACACCTCATCCCCTTTTAATAGTATTGGCTTTCCTATGGACTCAATGTGATCTTGGATCACTAAAATGAAAAAGGTAGAGTCTTGAGCTTGTTGCCAATATGTGTCCTTAACATTTTGAGGGGTCCACATCTCTAGTCCATGCTATGCCAATCATTGAACTTTCTGAAATGATCATCTTGAAAGAGCATTAGTTCAATGAACTATATGTTGTTAAGAATTACCAGGGATTAGTTGCACTTTCAGGAGCACGCGACAGCGGTCAATAACATCCTGAAATACCTGAAAAGGACTAAGGATATGTTTTTTGTTTATGGAGGTGATAGAGAGCTTGTCGTAAATGGTTACGTCGATGCAAACTTTGACACTGATCCGGATGACTCTAAGTCACAATCCGGATACATATTTATATTGAATGGTGGAGCTGTCAGTTGGTGCAGTTCCAAGCAGAGCGTCGTGGCGGGATCTATGTGTGAAGCAGAATACATGGTTGTTTCGGAAGCAGCAAATGAAGGAGTCTGGATAAAGGAGTTCATATCCGGTCTAGGTGTAATATATAGTGCATCGGGTCCAATGAAAATCATTTGTGACAATACTGGAGCTATTGCCTTGGCAAAGGAATCCAGATTTCACAAGAGAACCAAACACATCAAGAAATGCTTCAATTCCATCCACCATCAAGTCGTGGAGGAAGACATAGAGATTTGCAAGATACATACGGATCTGAATGTTGCAGACCCGTTAACTAAGCCTCTTCCACGAGCAAAACATGATCAACACCAAGACTCCATGGGTGTTATAATCATTACTTTGTAATCTAGATTATTGACTCTAGTGCAAGTGGGAGACTGAAGGAAATATGCCCTAGAGGCAATAATAAAGTTTTTATTTATATTTCCTTATATAATGATAAATGTTTATTATTCATGCTAGAATTGTATTAACCGGAAACTTAGTACATGTGTGAATACATAGACAATATATAGTGTCCCTAGTATGCCTCTACTTGACTAGCTTGTTAATCAAAGATGGTTATGTTTCCGAATCATAGACATGTGTTATCATTTTATGAATGGGATCACATCATTAGGAGAATGATGCGATGGACAAGACCCATCCGTTATCTTAGCATTATGATCGTTATAGTTTTATTGCTATTGCTTTCTTCATGACTTATACATGTTCCTCTGACTATGAGATTATGCAACTCTCGAATACCGAAGGAACACCTTGTGTGCTATCAAACGTCACAACATAACTAGGTGATTATAACGATGCTCTACAGGTGTCTCCGAAGGTGTTTGTTGGGTTGGCATAGATCAAGATTAGGATTTGTCACTCCGTGTATTCGAGAGGTATCTTTGGGCCCTCTCGGTAATGCTCATCACTATAAGCCTTGCAAGCAATGTGATTAATGAGTTAGTTGCAGGATGAAGCATTATGGAATGAGTAAATAGACTTTCTAGTAACGAGATTGAACTAGGTATGATGATACCGACGATCGAATCTCGGGCAAGTAACATACCGATGACAAAGGGAACAACGTATGTTGTTGTGCGGTTTGACCGATAAAGATCTTCGTAGAATATGCAGGAGCCAATATGAGCATCCAGGTTCTGCTATTGGTTATATCAGAGATGTGTCTCGATCATGTCTACATAGTTCTCAAACCCGTAGGATCTGCACGCTTAACATTCGATAACGATTAGTGTTAAGAGTTATGTGTTTTTGATGATCGAAGTTTGTTCGGAGTCCCGTATGAGATCACGGATATGATGAGGAGTCTCGAAATGGTCTAGACATAAAGATTGATATATTGGAAGGTTATGTTTGGACACCGGAAAGGTTTCAGATAGGTTCAGACATTTTTCGGAGTACTAGGAGGTTACCGCAACCCCCGGGCGAGTATTGGGCCTTCATGGGCCTTAGTGGAAAGAGGAGGCCGGCAGCCAGGAGGTGGCGCGACCCCTTTTCCTTCTCCCTCTCTCTCCCTTCCCCCTTCTCCTACTCCGGAAAGGAAAGGGAATCCTACTAGGACTAGGGAGTCCTAGTAGGACTCCTCCCCTTGGCGCGCCCCCCTCTAGTCCGACCGCCTCCTCACTCCCTCCTTTATATACATGGGCAGGGTGCACCCCAAAGGCACATTAATTGTTCTTTGCCGTGTGCAGTGCCCCCCTCCATAGTTTACCACCACGGCCATAGAGTCGTAGTGCTTAGGCGAAGCCCTGCACAGATCACATCATCAACACCGTCTCCACGCCATCGTGCTGACGGAACTCTCCCTCGACCCTCTACTGGATCAAGAGTTCGAGGGACATCACCAAGCTGAACGTGTGCTGAACGCGGAGGTGCCGTATGTTCGGTACTTGGATCGGTTGGATCATGAAGACGTTCGACTACATCAATCGTGTTAACTAAACGCTTCCGCTTTCGGTCTACGAGGGTACGTGGACACACTCTCCCACTCTCGTTGCTATGCATCTCCTAGATAGATCTTGCATGATCGTAGGAATTTTTTTTTGAAATTGCATGCTAAGTTCCCCAATAGTGGCATCCTATCCAGGTCTATGCGTAGATGATATGCACGAGTAGAACACAAAGAGTTGTGGGCGATAAGTCATAATGCTTACCACCAATGTCTTACTTTGATTCGGCGGTATTGTTGGATGAAGCGGTCCGGATCGACATTACATGACCGCGTTCATGAGACTGGTTCTACCGACGTGCTTTGCACATAGGTGGCTGGCGGGTGTCTGTTTCTCCAACTTTAGTTGAATCAAGTTTTACTATGGTCGGACCTTGTTGAAGGTTAAAACATCACACTTGACAAAAAATCGTTGTGGTTTTGATGCGTAGGTAAGAATGGTTCTTGCTAGAATCCCGTACCAGTCACGTAAAACTTGCAACAACAAAGTGTAGGACGTCTAACTTGTTTTTGCAGGGCTTGTTGTGATGTGATATGGTCAAGACATGATGAGATATAAATTGTTGTATGAGATGATCATGTTTTGTAACAGAGTTATCAGCAACTGGCAGGAGCCATATGGTTGTCGCTTTATTGTATGAAATGCAATGGCCATGTAATTGCTTTACTTTATCACTAAGCGGTAGCGATAGTCGTAGAAGCAATAGTTGGCAAGATGACAACGATGCTATGATGGAGATCAAGGTGTCAAGACGGTGATGATGGAGATCATGACGATGCTTCGGTGATGGAGATCATGAGCACAAGATGATGATGGCCATATCATGTCACATATTTTGATTGCATGTGATGTTTATATTTTATGCATCTTATTTTTCTTAGTACGATGGTAGCATTATAAGATGATCCCTTACTAAATTTAAAGGAATAAGTGTTCTCCCTGAGTATGCACCGTTGCTATAGTTCGTCGTGCCGAGACACTATGTGATGATCGGGTGTGATAAGCTCTACATTCACATACAATGGGTGCAAGCCAGTTTTGCATGTGCAGAATACTCGGGTTAAACTTGACGAGCCTAGCATATGCAGATATGGCCTCGGAACACTGAGACCGAAAGGTCGAACATGGATCATATAGTAGATATGATCAACATAGAGATGTTCACCATTGAAAACTACTCCATCTCACGTGATGATCGAATATGGTTTAGTTGATTTGGATCACGTGATCATTTAGATGACTAGAGGGATGTCTATCTAAGTGGGAGTTCTTTAGTAATATGATTAATTGAACTGTAATTTATCATGAACTTAGTCCTAATAGTTTTTTTGCATATCTATGTTGTTGTAGATCAATGGCCCGTGCTACCGCTCCCTTGAATTTTAATGTGTTCCTAGAGAAAGCTAAGTTGAAAGATGATGGTAGCAATTACACGGACTGGGTCCGTAACTTGAGGATTATCCTCATTGTTGCACAGAAGAATTACGTCCTGGAAGCACCGCTAGGTGTACCACCTGCACCAGCAATTGCAGACATTGTGAATGTCTGGCAGACGCATGTTGATGACTACTTGATAGTTCAGTGTGCCATGCTTTATGGCTTAGAATCGGGACTTCAAAGACGTTTTGAACGTCATGGAGCATATGAGATGTTCCAAGAGTTGAAGTTAATATTTCAAGCAAATGCCCGAGTTGAGAGATATGAAGTCTCCAACAAATTCTATAGCTGCAAAATGGAGGAGAATAGTTCTGTCAGTGAACACATACTCAGAATGTCTGGGTACCATAACCACTTGACTCAGCTGGGAGTTAATCTTCCTGATGATAGTGTCACTGAAAGAGTTCTTCAATCATTGCCACCAAGCTATAAAGCTTCATGATGAACTATAATATGCAAGGGATGACGAAAATGATTCTCGAGCTTTTCGCAATGCTAAAGGCTGTGGAGGTAGAAATCAAGAAGGAGCATCAAGTGTTGATGGTTAACAAGACCACTAGTTTCAAGAAAAAAGGCAAAGGAAAGAAGGGGAACTTCAAGAAGAATAGCAAGCAAGTTGCTACTCCCAGGAAGAAGCCCAAGTCTGGACTTAAGCCTGAAAATGAGTGCTTCTACTGCAAAGGGACTAGTCACTGGAAGCGGAACTGCCCCAAGTATTTGGCGGATAAGAAGGATGGCAAAGCGAAAGGTATATTTGATATACATGTTATTGATGTGTACCTTACTAATGCTCGTAGTAGCGCCTGGGTATTTGATCTGGTTACATTGCTCATATTTGCAACTCAAGCAGGCTCTGATTAAATGAAGATTGGCTAAGGATGAGGTGACGATGCACATCGAAATGGTTCCAAGGTCGATGTGATCGCCATCAAGCATGCTACCTCTACATCTACCTTCGGATTAGTTTTAGACTGAATAATTGTTATTTGGTGCCGACATTGAGCATGAACATTATATCTGGATCTTGTGTGATGCGAGATGGTTATTCATTTAAATCAGAGAATAATGGTTGTTCTATTTATACGAGTAATATCAATTATGGTTGTGCACCCTTGTTGAGTGGTCTATTTTTGTTGAATCTCGATCGTGGTGATACACATGTTCATAATATTGAAGCCAAAAGATGCAAAGTTGATAATGATAGTGCAACTTATTTGTGGCACTGCCGCTTTGGCCATATTGGTGTAAAGCGCATGAAGAAACTCCATGCTAATGGGCTTTTGGAATCACTTTATTATGAATCACTTGGTGCTTGCGAACCATGCCTCATGGACAAGATGACTAAAACTCCGTTCTCCGAAACAATGGCACAAGCTACTGACTTACTAGAAATAATACATACCGATGTATGCGGTCCAATGAGTGTCGAGGCTCGTGGTGAGTAACGTTATTTTCTGACCTTCACAGATGATTTGAGCAGATATGGGTATATCTACTTAATGAAACATAAGTCTGAAATGTTTAAAAAGTTCAACGAATTTCAGAGTGAGGTGGAAAATCATCGTAACAAGAAAATAAAGTTTCTACGATCTGATCATTGAGGCGAATATTTGAGCTACGAGTTTGGTCTTCATTTGAAACAATGTGGAATAGTTTCGCAACTCACGCCACCTGGAACACCACAACGTAATGGTGTGTCCGAACGTCGTAACCGTACTTTATTGGATATGATGTCTCTTACTGATTTACCGCTATCATTTTGGGGTTATGCTTTAGAGACGACTGCATTCACGTTAAATAGGGCACCATCAAAATCCGTTGAGATGACACCTTATGAACTGTGGTTTGGCAAGAAACCCAAGTTGTCATTTCTTAAAGTTTGGGGCTGCGATGCTTATGTGAAAAAGCTTCAACCTGATAAGCTCGAACCCAAATCAGAGAAGTGTGTCTTCATAGGATACCCAAAGGAAACTATTGGGTATGCCTTCTGAGGGAGTCCTGGACTAGGGGGTGTCCGGATAGCCGGACTATCATCATCGGCCGGACTCTAAGACTATGAAGATACAAGATTAAAGACTTCGTCCCGTGTCCGGATGGGACTTTCCTTGGTGTGGAAGGCAAGCTTGGCGATACGGATATGTAGATCTCCTACCATTGTAACCAACTTTGTGTAACCCTAGCCCTCTCCGGTGTCTATATAAACCGGAGGGTTTTAGTCCGTAGGACAACAACCATTACAACAATCATACCATAGGCTAGCTTCTAGGGTTTAGCCTCCTTGATCTCGTGGTAGATCCACTCTTGTACTACCCATATCATCAATATAAATCAAGCAGGAGTAGGGTTTTACCTCCATCGAGAGGGCCCGAACCTGGTTAAAAACATCGTGTCCCTTGTCTCCTGTTACCATCCGCCTAGACGCGATTCGGGACCCCCTACGAGATCCGCCGGTTTTGACACCGACATTGGTGCTTTCATTGAGAGTTCCTCCGTCTTTGTCACCGATAGGAAGGATGCCTCTTCCCGTCTTCAAAGACGGTATCTTATTAAAGGAGCCTTGGCGTCGGCCAAACTATACTGATTAGGTGGTTTCTCATGACCGCTGTTCGCCATCGCTCGACGATGACCTCTCGGGTCATCAAAAGTAATCTTCACGTCGACTTAGAATTCGCCGAGCATTTGGATCTCGACAGAGCTGTCGTCCAGTAAACAAACTCTTGGATCGCGCCATATCACAGGAGTCGCTTCAGACTACAATCGATTGGGCTTAAAACCGATGTGAGAGAGATTAACTCTCCCCAGGTTACCCACCACGTTGCAGTGGTAGAGGAACAACGCGGCGACTGTTCTCCTATATTGAAAACAAGTCATGTCCGGGCTTCCGAACCCTCCATGTCGGATTCCCGTGGGGGGACGGACTTCGATCAAGCACTGAACCTAAAGTCAGGCATCGGACCGGACTCGTTGGACAACGTCCAACGATCCAAGCTTCCAAATTCGGAAACTCCTCGGCCCTTGAGCCTCGGGATGGGTAGGATTCCGGACTTAATTCCACCCACCCACCCAGACATATGCGATCTATCTCAAATCCGGAAAGAGCCCGCTGAAACAGTACATCATTACTGGGCCAGATTCCTCCTGGTTATGGACAGGATAAAGGACTGCCGAGAGGAAAGCGCAATTTCAATTTTCTGCAATAATTGCACGGACGAGGGAATCTTGAACGCGTCGATCGCCATGAAATTACACGCTTCACCGACTGGCGTCCATAGTACGAAAGTATCTTGGCGATGGAGAGTTTCGGAAAACCGAAACCAAGTTTTGGGACAATCCGCCCCGAATACAACCCTAGTCCGTAACAAAAGGGTGCAGCACACTCAGGCACCAGGTACAAAAACCAAAAAGCAAAAACCCCCATAAAGGGCAAGGAACCGTACTAGAGGGATGGCTCGGCGGACCTGTAAAATTCACAAGATGTATAGCGCCACCCCAACACATAGCCTTGAGCATGTTGATATCTTTGCGGCGGTGGCCAAAAGTGGCGAGGAGCTTCTAGCCCCAGAAAACCACTCCAACAGTACCAGTACGGTGTCAACAGTCTTCGAGACTTTCGCATCAAATATCCGCAGTATCGCCGAAGTCTACCAAGTAGCAATGACAAATCCATGGAGCGACACGGTCATCACCTTCAACGCCAGCGACGGACCTAAATTCCGAACAGCCTGAGCACCAGCCGCATTGGTCCTCAGTCCAATAGTGGACGGCTTTCGTCTTACCAAGGTACTCATGGATGGCGGCAGTGGACTAAACCTCATCTACGAGGAAACTCTTCAAAAATGGAAATAGATGGAGCCGCATTGAGCGAAGCAGCACAACCTTTAGGGGAATAATCCCTAGCCGGAAGCGCTGCACAGAAAAATCACACTTGATAGGTGTTCGCTCACGACAATTACTGGTCTGAAGAGGTCACGCCCAAGTGGCCTGCTCAGCAGCGGATATCACGCTATATTAGGACGGGAGGCATTCACAATTTTTCAAGCCATACCCCATTACGGGTACATGAAGCTTAAGATGCCTGGGCCGGCGGAACAATCACTCTCGCTAGTGATCCGGACATAGCACTCCGCGCCGAAAACAAGACAGCCGATTAGCCCCGAGGCACTATCCAAGCCCTAGCGGCAGAAGAACTCATCGCGCCACGCTCTACGGTGAATAGGGACGATGTGATACTCGATAAGAGATCCAAGTCCACCTCTTTCAAACCAGCGGATGAAATAGTCAAATTCGTGTCCACCCAACGGACCAAACAAAGACGGCCTCCATCGGGCACAGTTGAACCTCGATGTAGATGCCGCTGCGAGAATTCCCGGGAAAATTGGGACATCTTCGCTGGCACCCTTCGATATGCCAGAATCCCACGCAGATTAAGCGTAACACAGCCTAAACATCCTAAAAGGATTCAAGCCACCAAACAGGCTCTTGGCGATTTTTCAACCCAAAAGACAGGCAATGGGAGAAGAGCTAGCCAAACTACTAGAAGCCGGATTCATCGAGACATCAAACATCCGGATGGCTAGCAAACCCGGTAATGGTACCAAAGAAGGACAAATCCTGGCGCCTATGTGTCGATTTTAAAGACCTCAACAAGGCCTCCCCAAAGGATCCCTTCTCCCTCCCCCGCATCGACCAAATAATCGATGCTACTGCAGGGCACGATTCATTGTGCTTCCTTGATGCATATTCCGGCTACCATCAAATCAAGATGGCGGAAGCGGACCAAGCCGCAACGGCATTCATTACTCCATATGGACCATTACGCTTCAACACGATGCCCTTCGACTCAAAAACGCCGTGCAACATATCATCGCATGATTCGGACATGTCCGCTACCCAGATCGGCAAAACAGTAGAAGACACGAGACGACGAGTCGTCAAACCAAACACGCCGAGACTCTCTTAGACGATTTGAGGCTAACATTCGACAACCTCCGAGCATATGACATCAAGTCAATCCGGAAAATGCGTTTTGGCGCATCACCGGAAAGCTCTGGGTTTCATTGTATCCGTAGAGGAATTGAAGCAAACCCAGCCAAGATCCGAGCTCTGTCACAGCTAGATATTCCAAAAGACCTCAAACAAATACAAAATTGACCGATGTGTGGCGGCCCTAAGCCGCTTTATCTCCGTCTGGGTGAAAAGGCATTGCCCTCTATCGCCTCCTCGGCGCATCAACACTTCGAGTGGACGGATGCCGCCTTCGCCGGACTTGAAGAAATCAAAGCCATATTGGCAACAATCCGTCTGGCTGCGCCTAACCTGGGCGAACCAATGTTGTTATACATCGCGGCAACATATCAAGTTGTAAGCGCGGTACTCGTCGTCGAACGAGAAACAAAAAGGCACAAATTCCCTCTTCAAAAACCAGTGTACTACGTATCCACTGTCTTAACTCCCTGCAAGTCCCGTTACCCGCACTATCTAAAGATAGCCTATGCGGTGTTCATGGCATCCCGGAAGCTCCGACACTACTTTCAAGAGTTCGATAACAGTGGCCTCCGAAGTGCCCCTCAACGACATTATAAACAACCGCGACGCAACCGGCAGGATTGCAAAATGGGCCATTAAGCTCTTACATTCAATATAACTTATAAACATCGGCGAGCTATAAAGTCGCAAGTCTTGGCTGACTTTGTCCCCGAATGGACTGAAGCCGAACTCCCTAAAGAGTACGGCGCATACTCCAATTGGACTATGCATTTCGACGGCTCCAAAATGTTGGCCGGCTTGGGGGCTGGCATCGTATTGACGTCCCCAACCGGGGACACAGTCCAATACGTACTTCAGATAATGTACACGGACTCCAACAACGCAGCCGAATACGAGGCCCTCCTACATGGCCTTCGGATGGCAATCTCCATGGGCATTCAATGCCTAGAGGTGCACGGGGATTCAAACCTCGCAATATCCCAAGTAAACGGAGACTTTGACGCCAAGGATCCGAAAATGGCAGCCTATCGTAATGCTGTCCTAAAAATGTCAGCTCGGTTTGAAGGACTCGAATTCCATCACGTAGCCCGAGATAATAACCAAGCAGCCGATGTATTGGCACGCATCGGCGTGAAACGCGACACTATCCCTCCAAACATCTTCCTGGAATGGCTATTTAAGCCATCCGTACTATGGGAAGAAGAGTCTGGAAATAACAACCCGGAGGCAGCCGCACCACCCAATACGGAACAATCTGACATAATCGGCGATTCAGCCGATGAAATTAACACCTCATTACACTAAATAATGGCGAATCGCCCGTGGACAGAACCATTCCTAGCCTACTTACTCAGCAGAACTTCAAGACCAAAATGAGGCCCGCTGCATAGTCCGGCGATCTAAAGCCTACAAGGTCCACGAGGGAGAACTCTATAAGAAAAGCACAACCGGAGTCCTTCAATGGTGTATCTTCGAAGAGGAAGGGCGAAACCTCCTTGCTGAAATTCACGCCGGACTAGGCGGACACCACGCCGCAGCTCGGGCCCTTGTAGGCAAAGCATTCCGTACAGATTTTATTGGCCGACGGCCCGGCAGATGCTCAGACTTAGTCCAAAGGTGCGTTGGTTGTCGCTCTTTGCTAATCGAGCCATATGCCACCCACCGCCTCAAAACCATACCCATTACGGCCGTCATGTCTGGGGCTTGACATGGTCGGACCCCTTAAAGGGGGAACCCACAAGCAAAGGTACCTATTGATCATGGTGGACAAACTCACCAAATGGATAGAGGCCAAGCCAGTTAAAACGGCAGAGTCCGGACCAGTGATAGACTTCATATCCGGGGTAGTACACCGTTATGGTGTCCCCCATAGCATCATTACCGATAACGGCACAAACTTCACGGCCGACGAGGTTAAATTATGGTGCAAAAATATGGGCATTAAGCTCGATTACGCTTTAGTCTATCATCCTCAAACCAACGGTCAAGTGGAACAAGCAAATGGTCTAATAATGAGCGGCATCAAACCCGGACTAGTGCGGTCCTCACGAAATCTAACACGACTTTGGTTAGAGGAGCTCGACCAGACTGGGGCTGCGGACAACGCCCAACCGTACTACCGGATTCACACCATTTTTATGGTATATGGTGCAAAGGCGGTTTTGCCTGCGACATCATTCATGACTCACCTCGAAAGCGCATGTACGAAGAAAGAGAAGCCGAGCTGGATCAGCAAGACAGCTTGGACGATTGAGGAAGAACGCGACGCCGCCAAGGCTCGTTCCGCATTCTATCGCCAGCAGCTCAAGATATCAAAGCAGAGAAGTACGGGCTAAGACTTACAATGTTGGCGAACTAGTTCTACGCCTGTCGGACAAGAAAAAGGACAAGCTCAAGCCCAAATGGGAAGGCCCCTTCGTTATCGATCAAGTCCTGACTGGCGGAGCGTACTGTCTGCGAAATGCGTCGGATAACTGACTCGAGCCGAACCCATGGAACGCAGCCCGCCTCCGAAGATTCTACGCCTAGCGCCGGACTAAGAGTTCATCTCCTTCCCCCGTCCAAATTTTTACACTTCAGCTGTCTTTTGTTTCTCTTTTTCTCTCACCCCTTTTCATAAAAGCCCTTAAAGGCCTACTTGCGCATTGGTCGCACACAATTGATGTGCTATCCGCACTCATTGTACTTGGGGGCTTCTTTACCAGAAGCTTACTTATCAGGGCTTCATGCCCAGCACATGTGTAGAACTTCCACGTGTACCTTTTATTCACCATTATATGCATCGATATGACTTAAGTTTTGGCCAAGCTGGGTTGCTTGGCTCCTGTGCTTACCCCTACGTTCCCGATTGTTCGGCTAGGAGGTAAAGGAGCACCTCTGCGATTGTTATCGCGGTCACCGAATGTGTACCTCGACCGGGTGAAGCCGAAGCTAGCGTTTTAAGGGAATATTCGGTCGGTGACTTGAAAGATGACTTTTTACCTATTTATTTATCTGCCCCCAGATGTTTTCTGCTCTTTTCGCAGTCCGGACATGCACTTTAGGGCATGCCTCCCAGGGAAAGGAACCCTTAACGGAACTATTCTCCCTGGAAGATGTTTCTTACTAACCATGTAATATAACATAACTAGTTGGGCACTTGTCTGATAAAGCACTGATGACCCCTATGCCTAGTCTCCATGCATGCCCGGTTGTTTCTTAACCGAGAAGGTATTCGACACACCTGCACTCAAGGGTCCCGAGGTTGAAGCGAAAAGGTCGGCAAAGAAAAACGTTCTACAATCCGCTAGAAGGCATTTTACATGTCATTTTAAATACATTGTCGATCGACCGATCAGATTCCTCCTCAATCTCGTCTAACAGCTGTCTAATTCTGATCCGTTGGGAATATTTAGCAGCCAACTCTACTTGGCTGTACACTAAACTCACAGGATCTCCTTCCGCCGGGCCCCACAGTCCGACCTCGCCATGTG
The DNA here is from genome assembly GCA_021437245.1 of Aegilops speltoides. Lineage (NCBI taxonomy): Eukaryota > Viridiplantae > Streptophyta > Magnoliopsida > Poales > Poaceae > Aegilops > Aegilops speltoides. The sequence goes on from JAHHZJ010002221.1 coordinate 74,252, forward strand.
GTTGGGATCCGCCTTCTTGTACCGCGTCTTCACCATGGCCCAGGCCTCCCTGGCACCTTGGCGGCAGGCCGAAATCTTCCATAAACAAAAGCGCTGCCGCGCTCCCTGAAGCTTCTCCGCAAGCTCTCCAAGGCCCTCGGGCAGGGAGATGGACGGCCATATAGCCTGGACGACGCCGCTCATCGCCTGTCGAACTCGTTCGAGCAGTTGCACCAGCTCGAAGTTGATCACCCGCTGATACGGGCATCTCTCCAGAGGCGACACCGTGAGCACACCTACAGACATATTTTTGTCAATTGTCTTCCTCGCCGAACTCTTCTTTTCAAAAGGAGCTTGCTCAAGCACTTACTATAGATGCCGCGACGAAGCCGCTGATTCTCCTTCACGGAGCCAGACAGCTCGGCCCGAACACCTTTCAGCTCTTCTCCAAGTCGGGCGGCATCCGGAGTTTGTTCCTTTCCGCTGCACCTTCACAAGACCTCTCGCCGCCTTCACTTGTCGGATCTAGTCCGGCAACACCTGCAATGTCATTGTCAGACTTACACGCACGCCGCACACCGATTATCTTTTTGAAATAATGTGTTACCAGGAGGGGTCTCTATGTTTCCTCCTGCAGCAGCTAGTGCGGCCTCGAGTTGGGCCTTGCACTCTTCTAGCTCCTGGGACAACTGGGTATTCTTCTCCGTAAGATCCTGCTCATCAAATGATCCTTAAATCAGTTACTCTAACTACTTTAAGTCTCGGGGGCTACTGGCATATACAACTATTAACATCTCTTACCCGTATGTTCTTTACATACTACTCCGCGGCTCTGGTCAAACCATCTTGAGCAGCACGGAGGTGCGCGTCCCCCGCATTGAAGGCATTCAACGCCTCAGGGGAGAAGCACGCGTCACGAAAAACTATCCGGCGGCGCCTATGATTCATGGCGCTCTCCACCTCAGACCTGGTGGCGGACAGTCTGTCGGCATCCTCCGTTGGGGGAGTATCCGGCTCGCGCCTTGCGCTTGCCTCCCCTCCGCACTGTGTTGGAGCCTGGCTGGCAGAGGCTTGGTTGGCAACCTCTACGCCCGCAGTCTGGCGGGCGCTCTTTCTCCTACAAAGGTCATGAGCATTCAAACACTTCCTAGGAACTTTGTCCTAAATAACAACCACGAGCTATACCGTTGTGGCGACGTTTCGATCCGCGCTGCACTCCTCTTTCACCTGCTGGGCCGGACTGACCCTTGTTGGCCAGCCGCCGCGGGTTCGGCTTCCTGCCTTGAAGGTACCTCCTGCGAGACACCATTGTATAAGGTGGTCAGAAATACGCAAGGACAAAATAATGGTGTCGGGACTTCGGTCACAATCACCTGGGGAGCCGGAGATAGGCCGGGGTAGTCAGCCGTAATGGCGACTAGAGCATTGTCCATGCTAAGTTGATGGAACACCCCGTCGATTAGCTCCACCTTTATGTCCGGATCCTCTTCGGAGGCCGGATCAAGGATCTTTCCGGATCCTCGGGTTGTGGAGCCGGGCTATGTATGCTCTCCACAGTCTGGCGCAGATCCTGCGTAAAAACCATAAAGTAAGGCACTTAACTTTGAAAGCGTGGGTCGGATAAATGAGCATCCGTTTACCCAGCTTCGAGGGTTGTTCATGGAGAACCCATTCAATGGGCTCGTCTGGAGAAAGTCCTCCTTCTCCCCCTTGTACAGGCCGGACAGAATCTTCACCAGATCTTCGGCCGATCCTGGCCCTTGGCGGCCATGACGACTGGCATCATTCTCTCCGTTGAAATCCCACATCGGGTGGCCCCTGTATTGCAGCGGCTGCACTCCCCGCAAAATGCACGTGGCCATGACTCCAATCATGGTCAGTCCGGAATGGGCCAGTAACCTTATCCGGCCCATCAAATAATGGACGCTCTTGTCTTCCTCCAGCTAGGGGCTCCGCGGGCGCCAACGCAGGCGTTTCTTTAGAGGAGCATTGCTGAACTCTAGGAGGCCGATCCGAACAGGGTCCGGTACCGGAGCGTCTTCTACGTAAAACCATTCTGAAGGCCAGTCTTCAGACGCCTTCTTAGGGGTTCCGGATGGATATCCGGTCCCGGCGATGCGCCATATTTCGGCACCGCCCACTTGATATATGGACCCCTCGTGAGAGCGGGGTACGAGGTAGAATAACCTCTTCCACAGCGCGAAATGGGGCTCGATGCCCAAGAATAGCTCGTAGAGAGCTACGAAGCCCGCAATATGCAGAATCGAGGCGGGCGTGAGGTGATGGAGCTGGAGTCCGTAGAACTCCAGAAGCCCGCGGAGGAACGGATGTGCAGGAAATCAAAGCCCCCTTATCAGGTAGGGGACGAAACATACCCGCTCCCCTTTGTTGGGACTTGGGGTGGCCTCCGCTTGCTTCCCACCTTTGTAGGTGGCCAGCCCGGCTCGAACCGGAACCATAAAGGCCGCAGGAAGATATCCCTCCGCTTGGAGCGTCACTAGCTCGTTGTGCGGGACAGAACATCTCCTCCAATCTCCTGGCAGAGGGCTGGGAGCACGAGAGGAGGAGCCGCGTCGACGGTCCATGATGGAATGGATTTTTGGTCAAAGGCGCTCCGATGAGTACTCGCGGAAGGAAGATGGTGTGATTTGGATCTGGATTCTTGCCTCTCTTATAGGCAGATTATTTGCGCAGCTAGGGGGTAAAACATAAAAGATACCCTGGCTTTTCGCATTAGTGCGACGCGTGGAAGAAGGCCATTATTGGGCGTGGAAGCCAAGGAGCGCAACGTTTACAAAAGAGCCGGACACTATTCGGCAGGTACATGGAACTTAAGGGAGAACCCGCCTTGCAACGCCGAAGACTATATACGCGATGGACTTATCGTCATTGAAGCCTGGTTCGGGGGCTACTGAGGGAGTCCTGGACTAGGGGGTGTCCGGATAGCCGGACTATCATCATCGGCCGGACTCTAAGACTATGAAGATACAAGATTGAAGACTTCGTCCCGTGTCCGGATGGGACTTTCCTTGGCGTGGAAGGCAAGCTTGGCGATACGGATATGTAGATCTCCTACCATTGTAACCAACTCTGTGTAACCCTAGCCCTCTCCGGTGTCTATATAAACCGGAGGGTTTTAGTCCGTAGGACAACAACCATTACAACAATCATACCATAGGCTAGCTTCTAGGGTTTAGCCTCCTTGATCTCGTGGTAGATCCACTCTTGTACTACCCATATCATCAATATCAATCAAGCAGGAGTAGGGTTTTACCTCCATCGAGAGGGCCCGAACCTGGGTAAAAACATCGTGTCCCTTGTCTCCTATTACCATCCGCCTAGACGCACAGTTCGGGACCCCCTACCCGAGATCCGCCGGTTTTGACACTGACACCTTCTATCACAGATCCGAAGGCTAGATATTCGTTGCTAAGAATGGATCCTTTCTAGAGAAGGAGTTTCTCTCGAAAGAAGTGAGTGGGAGGAAAGTAGAACTTGATGAGGTAATTGTACCTTCTCCCGAATTGGAAAGTAGTTCATCACAGAAATCAGTTCTAGTGATTCCTACACCAATTAGCGAGGAAGCTAATGATGATGATCATGAAACTTCAGATCAAGTTACTACCAAACCTCGTAGGTCATCCAGAGTACGGTCCGCACCAGAGTGGTATGGTAATCCTATTCTGGAAGTCATGTTACTAGACCATGATGAACCTATGAACTATGAGGAAGCGATGATGAGCCCAGATTCCTTGAAATGGCTTGAGGCCATGAAATCTGAGATGGGATCCATGTATGAGAACAAAGTGTGGACTTTGGTGGACTTGCCCGATGATCGGCAAGCCATAAAAATAAATGGATCTTCAAGAAGAAGACTGACCCTGACGGTAATGTTACTATCTACAAAGCTCAACTTGTTGCGAAAGGTTTTCTACAAGTTTAAGGAGTTGACAACGATGAGACCTTCTCACCCGTAGCGATGCTAAAGTCTGTCCGAATCATGTTAGCAATTGCCGCATTTTATGATTCTGAAATTTGGCAAATGGATGTAAAAACTGCATTCCTTATTGGATATTTTAAAGAAGAGTTGTATATGATGCAACCAGAAGGTTTTGTAGATCCAAAGGGTGCTAACAAAGTGTGCAAGCTCCAGCGATCCATTTATGGACCGGTGCAAGCCTCTCGGAGTTGGAATATACGCTTTGATAATGTGATCAAAGCATATGGTTTTATACAGACTTTTGGAGAAGCATGTATTTACAAGAAAGTGAATGGGAGCTCTGTAGCATTTCTAATATTATATGTGGATGGCATATTGTTGATTGGAAATAATACCGAATTTCTAGATAGCATAAAATGATACTTGAATAAGAATTTTTCAATGAAAGACCTCGGTGAAGCTGCTTACATATTGGGCATCAAGATCTATAGAGATAGATCAAGACGCTTAATTGGACTTTCACAAAGCTACCTTGATAAAGTTTTTAAGAAGTTCAAAATGGATCAGTCAAAGAAAGGGTTTTTGCCTGTGTTACAAGGCGTGAAGTTGAGTCAGACTCAATGCCCGACCACTGCAAAAGATAGAGAGAAAATGAAGTCATTCCCTATGCTTCAGCCATAGGTTCTATCATGTATGCAATGCTGTGTACCAGACCTGATGTGTGCCTTGCTATAAGTGTAGCAGGGAGGTACCAAAGTAACCCAGGAGTGGAGCACTAGACAGCGGTCAAGAGCATCCTGAAATACCTGAAAAGGACTAAGGATATGTTTCTCGTTTATGCAGGTGACAAAGAGCTTGTCGTAAATGGTTACGTCGATGCAAGCTTTGACACTGATCCGAATGACTCTAAGTCGCAATCCGGATACATATTTATATTGAATGGTGGAGCTGTCAGTTGGTGCAGTTCCAAGTAGAGCGTCATGGCAGGATCTACGTGTGAAGCAGAGTACATAGCTGCTTTTGAAGCAGCAAATGAAGGAGTCTGGATGAAGGATTTCATATCCGATCTAGGTGTAATACGTAGTGCATCGGGTCCAATGAAAATCTTTTGTGACAATACTGGAGCAATTGCCTTGGCAAAGGAATCCAGATTTCACAAGAGAACCAAACACATCAAGAGACACTTCAATTCCATCCACCATCAAGTCACGGAGGGAGACATAGAGATTTGCAAGATACAGGATCTGAATGTTGCAGACCCGTTGACTAAGCCTCTTCCATGAGCAAAACATGATCAGCACCAAGACTCCATGGGTGTTAGAATCATTATTTGTAATCTAGATTATTGACTCTAGTGCAAGTGGGAGATTGAAGGAAATATGCCCTAGAGGCAATAATAAAGTTGTTATTTATATTTCCTTATATCATGATAAATGTTTATTATTCATGCTAGAATTGTATTAACCGGAAACTTAGTACATGTGTGAATACATAGACAATACATAGTGTCCCTAGTATGCCTCTACTTGACTAGCTCGTTAATCAAAGATGGTAATGTTTCCTAACCATATACATGTGTTGTCATTTGATGAACGAGATCACATCATTAGGAGAATGATGTGATGGATAAGACCTGTCCGTTAGCTTAGCATTATGATCGTTACAATTTTATTGCTATTGCTTTCTTCATGACTTATACATGTTCCTCTGACTATGAGATTATGCAACTCCTGAATACCGGAGGAACACCTTGTGTGCTATCAAACGTCACAACGTAACTGAGTGATTATAAAGATGCTCTACAAGTGTCTCCGAAGGTGTTTGTTAGGCTGGCATAGATCAAGATTAGGATTTGTCACTCCGTGTATCAGAGAGGTATCTCTGGGCCCTCTCGGTAATGCTCATCACTATAAGCCTTGCAAGCAATGTGACTAATGAGTTAGTTGCGGGATGAGGCATTATGGGACGAGTAAAGAGACTTGCTATTAATGAGATTGAACTAGGTATGATGATACCGACGATCGAATCTTGGGCAAGTAACATACCGATGACAAAGGGAACAACGTATGTTGTTGTGCGGTTTGACCGATAAAGATCTTCATAGATTTTTGAGGAGCCAATATGAGCATCCAGGTTCCGCTATTAGTTATTGATCGGAGATGTGTCTCGATCATGTCTACATAGTTCTCGAACCCGTAGGGTCCGCACGCTTAACGTTCGATGACGATTCGTATTAAGAGTTATGTGTTTTTGATGACCGAAGTTTGTTCAAAGTCTCAGATGAGATCACGGACATGACAAGGAGTCTCGAAATGGTCGAGACAACAATCTTTTCACACAAGTCAAAGAATATAACAGTCATTCATCTTTGAAAGGTAGCAGGTGCATTACATAAACCAAAAGGCATACGTCTATAAGCAAAGGTACCTAAAGGGCAAGTAAAAGTGGTCTTATCCTGATCCTCTTTTGACACAGGTATTTGAGAGAAACCCGAATAACCATCTAGAAAGCAAAAATGTGTATGTTTGGATAATCTTTCTAGCATTTGATCAATAAAAGGTAGAGGGTAATGATCTTTTCGAGTAGCTTTATATAATTTGCGGTAATCAATTACCATTCTATAACCTATAACAATTCTTTGTGGGATCAATTCATCCTTATCATTAGAAAACACAGTAATACCTCCCTTAGGGACACAATGGACAGGACTTACCCACTGACTATCAGCAACATGATAAATTATACCTGCCTCCAGAAGCTTTAGTATCTCATTTCTTACCACTTCTTTCATCTTAGGATTTAACCTTCATTGATGATCAACAACTGGTTTAGCATATTTTTCCACTTTAATTTTATGCTGGCACAAAGTGGGACTAATGCCCTTAAGATCATCTAGAGTATATCCAATAGCAACACAGTGCTTCTTCAGAGTTCTCAATAATTTCTCTTCTTCGTGCTCTGAAAGGTTTGCACTAATAATAACAGGATATATCTTCTTTTCATTAAGATAAGCATATTTAAGAGTGTCAGGTAATGGTTTAAGCTCAAACACGGGATCACCCTTGGGTGGAGGAGGATCCCCTAGGATTTCAATAGGCAAGTTGTGTTTCAATATAGGTCCATGTTTAAAGAATACTTCATCTATTTCTCTTCTTTCATTCATAAACATATCATTTTCATGGTCTAGCAAATATTGTTCTAAAGGATCATTAGGAGGCACGGCAATAGAAGCAAGACCAATAATTCCATCTTTACTAGGCAATTCTTTATCATGGGGTTGTCTACAAAATTTAGAGAAATTAAAATCATGAGAAATATCCCCTAAGCCAACAGTAACAATATCCTTTTCGCAGTCTATCTTAGCATTAACAGCATTCAAGAAGGGTCTACCAAATATAATGGGACAAAATTCATCTTGTGGGGAACCAAGAACAGGAAAATCAGTAGGATATTTAATTTTCCCACACAAGACTTCAACATCTCTAACAATCCCAATTGGTGAAATAGTATCTCTATTGGCAAGCTTAATAGTAACATCAATACCTTCTATTTCAACAGGTGCGATACCATGCATAATTTCTTCGTATAAGGAATGAGGTATTGCACTCGCACTAGCACCCATATCACATAAGCCATGATAACAATGATCTCCTATTTTAACAGAAACAACAGGCATGCCGACAACAGGTCTATGTTTATTTTTAGTATCGCGTCTAGCAATTCTAGCAGCTTCATCACAGAAGTAAATAACATGCCCATCAATATTATCGACCGAGAGATCTTTAACCATAGCAATACTAGGTTCAACTTTAATTTGCTTAGGGGGTGTAGGTGTTCTAGCATTACTCTTATGAACCATGGTAGAAGCTTTAGCATGATCCTTTATTCTAACAGGGAAAGGTGGTTTCTCAATATAAGCAGTAGGAACAATAGGATCAACATTATAAGTGATAGTCTTTTCTTCAACTTTAATAGGTTCCGCTACTTTCACTTCAATGGGAGGATGATATTTAAACCACTTCTCCTTAGGGAGATCAACATGAGTAGAAAATGATTCACAGAAAGAAGCTACTATCTCAGAGTCAAGTCCATATTTAGTGCTAAATTCATGAAAAGCATCGGTATCCATAAAAGATTTAACACAATCAAACTTAGGTGTTATACCTGACTCCTTACCTTCGTCAAGTTTCCAATCTTCAGAGTTGCATTTAATTCTTTCCAATAAATCCCATATGAATTCAATAGTCTTCATCATAAAGGAACCAGTACAAGAAGTATCGAGCATGGAGCGATTATTGAGAGAAAGCCGAGCATAAATTTTTTGAATAATAATTTCTCTTGAGAGCTCATGATTGGGGCATGAATATAACATTGACTTAAGCCTCCCCCAAGCTTGAGCGATACTTTCTCCTTCGCGTGGCCAAAAATTATATATATAATTATGATCATGATGAACCAGATGCATATGATAAAACTTCTGATGAAATTCCAATTTCAATCGGTTGTAGTTCCATGATCCAATATCATCGCATAGCCTCAACCATGTCAATGCCTTTACCTTCAAAGATAAAGGGAAGACTTTCTTCTTGATAACATCCTCGGGCATACCTGCAAGCTTAAATAATCCACAAACTTCATCCACATAGATTAGGTGCATATCGGAATGTAATGTTCCATCTCCTGTATAGGGATTAGCTAGCAGTTTCTCTATCATACCTGAAGGAATTTCAAAATAAGTATTTTCACTAGGTTTAGTAGGTTGAGGAGCAACTCTTTGCACTTCTGGTCGGGGTGAAGATACCCAGAACAAGCCCCTCAAAGGATTATTTTCCATAGTAACAAGTGACGGTAAATTTCAGCACACTATATAAATGTTTCCTTACCAAAATCCACCTACCAAAGGCGCTTCACTCCCCGGCAACGGTGCCAGAAAAGAGTCTTGATGACCCACAAGTATAGGGGATCTATCTTAGTCCTTTTGATAAGTAAGAGTGTCAAACCCAACGAGGAGCAGAAGGACATGACAAGCGGTTTTCAGTAAGGTATTCTCTGCAAGCACTGAAATTATCGGTAACAGATAGTTTTGTGATAAGATAATTCGTAACGGGTAACAAGTAACAAAGTAACTAAAGTGCAGCAAGGTGGCCCAATCCTTTTTGTAGCAAAGGACAAGCCTGGACAAACTCTTATATAAAGCAAAGCGCTCCGAGGACACATGGGAATTATCGTCAAGTTAGTTTTCATCATGCTCATATGATTCGCGTTCGGTACTTTGATAATTTGATATGTGGGTGGACCGGTGCTTGGGTACTGCCCTTCCTTGGACAAGCATTCCACTTATGATTAACCCCTCTCGCAAGCATCCGCAACTACGAAAGAAGAAGTAAGGTAAACCTAACCATAGCATGAAACATATGGATCCAAATCAGCCCCTTACGAAGCAACACATAAACTAGGGTTTAAGCTTCTGTCACTCTAGCAACCCATCATCTACTTATTACTTCCCAATGCCTTCCCCTAGGCCCAAACAATGGTGAAGTGTCATGTAGTCGACGTTCACATAACACCACTAGAGGAGAGACAACATACATCTCATCAAAATATCGAACGAATACCAAATTCACATGACTACTTATAACAAGACTTCTCCCATTTCCTTAGGAACAAACGTAACTACTCACAAATCATATTCATGTTCATAATCAGAGGGGTATTAATATGCATAAAGGATCTGAATATATGATCTTCCACCGAATAAACCAACTAGCATCAACTACAAGGAGTAATCAACACTACTAGCAACCCACAGGTACCAATCTGAGGTTTTGGGACAAAGATCGGATACAAGAGATGAACTAGGGTTTGAGAGGAGATGGTGCTGGTGAAGATGTTGATGGGGAATTGAAGGAAATATGCCCTAGAGGCAATAATAAAGTTATTATTTATTTCCTTATTTCATGATAAATGTTTATTATTCATGCTGGAATTGTATTAACCGGAAACATAATACATGTGTGAATACATAGACAAACAGACTGTCACTAGTATGCCTCTTCTTGGCTAGCTCGTTAATTAAAGATGGTTATGTTTCCTAACCATAGACATGAGTTGTCATTTGATTAACGGGATCACATCATTAGGAGAATGATGTGATTGACTTGACCCATTCCGTTAGCTTAGCACTTGATCGTTTAGTATGTTGCTATTGCTTTCTTCATGACTTATACATGTTCCTATGACTATGAGATTATGCAACTCCGTTTACGGAGGAACACTTTGTGTGCTACCAAACATCACAACGTAACTAGGTGATTATAAAGGTGATCTCTGGTGTCTCCGAAGGTACATGTTGGGTTGGCGTAATTGAGATTAGGTTTTGTCACTCCGATTGTCGGAGAGGTATCTCTGGGCCCTCTCGGTAATACACATCACTTAAGCCTTGCAAGCATTGTAACTAATGAGTTAGTTACGGATGAAGTATTACGAACGAGTAAAGAGACTTGCGGTAACAAGATTGAACTAGGTATTGGATACCGACGATCGAATCTCGGGCAAGTAACATACCGATGACAAAGGGAAAAACGATGTTGTTATGCGGTTTGACCGATAAAGATCTTCGAGAATATGTAGGAACCAATATGAACATCCGGTTCCACTATTGGTTATTGATCGAGAATAGTTCTAGGTCATGTCTACATAGTTCTCGAACCCGTAGGGCCCTGCACGCTTAACGTTACGATGACAGTTTTATTATGAGTTTATAAGTTTTGATGTACCGAAGGTTGTTCGAGTCCCGATGTGATCACGGACATGACGAGGAGTCTCAAATGGTCGAGACATAAAGATTGATATATTGGATGACTATATTCGACACCGAAAGTGTTCCGGATGTTTTCGGAGAAAACCGAGTGCCGGAGGGTTACCGAACCCCGTGGAACTAATGGGCCTTATTGGGCCCTAGTGGAGAGAGAGAGGGCCGCCCAGGCAAGAGGCGCGCCTCCCTTGAGTCCGAATAGGACAAGGAAGGGGCGGCGCCCCTTGCCTTTCCCTCTCCCACTCCTTCCTTCCCTCCTTCTTGGAATAGGAAAGGAGGGCAAACCTACTTGGAGGAGGTTTCCTCCTAGGGCGCCTCCCCTTGGCCGGCCCCCTCCTCCTCTCCCCCTTTATATACGGGGAAGGGGGGCACCCCATGGAGACACAAGTTGATCTACGGATCGTTCCTTAGCCATGTGCGGTGCCCCCCTCCACCATATTCCACCTCGGTCATATCGTCATGAGTTTAGGAGAAGCCTGCGCCGGTAGAACATCATCATCGCCACCACGAATGGCCGACGGAATTCATCTCCGACGCTCACTGGATTGGAGCCCGGGATGTCATCGAGTGGGACGTGTCTTTGAACACGGAGGTGCCGACGTTCGGTGCTTGGATCGGTCGAATCGTGAAGACGCACGACTACATCAACCGCGTTGTCATAACGCTCGCTTGACGGTCTACGAGGGTACGTAGACAACACTCTCCCCTCTCGTTGCTATGTCATCACCATGATCTTGTGTGTGCGAGGAAATTTTTGAAATTACTGCGTTCCCCAACAAAGGGCATCCGAGCCTAGGTTTTATGCGTTGATGTTATATGCATGAGTAGAACACAAGTGAGTTGTGGGCGATACAAGTCATACTGCTTACCAGCATGTCATACTTTGGTTCGGCGGTATTGTTGGATGAAGTGGCCCGGACCGACATTACGCGTATGCTTACGCGAGACTGGTTTTATCGCCGTGCTTTGCACACAGGTGACTAGCGGGTGTCAGTTTCTCCAACTTTAGTTGAACCGAGTGTGGCTACGCCCGGTCCTTGCGAAGGTTAAAACAGCACCAACTTGACAAACTATCGTTGTGGTTTTGACGCGTAGGTAAGAACGGTTCTTGCTCAGCCCATAGCAGCCACGTAAAATTTGCAACAACAAAGTAGAGGACGTCTAACTTGTTTTTGCAGGGCATGTTGTGATGTGATATGGTCAAGACATGATGAGATATAAATTGTTGTATGAGATGATCATGTTTTGTTGAAGTTATCGGCAATCGCGTAAGCCCTATGGTTGTCTCTTTGTTGCATAAAGATGCAAGTGCCAAATAATTGCTTTACTTTATCGCTATGCGATAGCAATAGTTGCAAGAGCAATAGTTGGCGAGACGACCATGTGATGACACATTGATATAGATCAAGATGACGAAGATCATGGTGTCGTGCCGGTGACGATAGAGATCATGACAGTACTTTGGAGATGGAGATCAAAGGCGCAAGATGATCATGGCCATATCATGTCACATATTTTGATTACATATGATGTTTATCTATTATACATCTTGTTCTTGCTTTGATTGATGGTAGCATTTTAAGATGATCTCTCACTGAAAATTATCAAGAAGTGTTCTCCCTGAGTATGCACTGTTGCCAAAGTTTGTCGTGCCCAGACACCACGTGATGATCTGGTGTGATAAGCTCTATGTCCATCTACAACGGGTGCAAGCCAGTTTTGCACACGCAGAATACTCAGGTTAAACTTGATGAGCCTAGCATATGCAGATATGGCCTCGGAACACGGAGACCGAAAGGTCGAGCGTGAATCATATAGTAGATATGATCAACATAGTGATGTTCACCATTGAAAACTACTCCATCTCACGTGATGATAGGTTATGGTTTAGTTGATTTGGATCACGTGATCACTTAGATGATTAGAGGGATGTCTATCTAAGTGGGAGTTCTTAAGTAATATGATTAATTGAACTTAAATTTATCATGAACTTAGTCCTGGTGGTATTTTGCAAATTATGTTGTAGATCAATAGCTAGCATTGTTGCTTTCATATGTTTATTTTGATATGTTCCTAGAGAAAATTGTGTTGAAAAATGTTAGTAGCAATGATGCGGATTGGATCCGTGATCTGAGGTTTATCCTCATTGTTGCACAGAAGAATTATGTCCTTAATGCACCGCTAGGTGACAGACCTATTGCAGGAGCAGATGCAGACGTTATGAACGTCTGGCTAGCTCAATATGATAACTACTTGATAGTTTAGTGCACCATGCTTAACGGCTTACAATCGGGACTTCAAAGATGTTTTGAACGTCATGGACCATATAAGATGTTCCAGGTATTGAAGTTAATATTTCAAGCAAATACCCGAGTTGAGAGATATGAAGTCTCCAACAAGTTCTATAGCTAAAAGATGGAGGAGAATCGCTCAACTAGTGAGCATGTGCTCAGATTGTCTGGGTACTTCAATCGCTTGAATCAAGTGGGAGTTAATCTTCCGGATAAGATAGTGATTGATGAATTCTCTAGTCACCATCACTAAGTTACTAGAACTTCGTGATGAACTATAGTATGCAAGGGATGACGAAAACGATTCCCGAGCTCTTCGTGATGTTGAAATCAACAAAGGTAGAAATCAAGAAAGAGCATCAAGTGTTGATGATTGACAAGACCACTAGTTTCAAGAGAAGGGCAAAGGGAAAGAAAGGGAAACTTCAAGTAGAATGGCAAACAAGTTGTCACTCCCGTGAAGAAGCCCAAAGCTGGACCAAAGCCTGAAACTGAGTGCTTACACTGCAAAGGAAATGGTCAGTGGAAGTGGAAATGCCCTGAATATTTGGTGGATAAGAAGGATGGCAAAGTGAACAAGGGTATATTTGATATACAGGTGTTTGATGTATGCCTTACTAGTGTTTATAGTAGCCCCTGAGTATTTGATACTTGTTAGGTTGCTAAGATTAGTAACTCAAAACAGGAATTACAGAATAAATAGAGACTAGTTGAAGGGGAAGTGACGATGAGTGTTGGAAGTAGTTCCAAGATTGCTATGATCATCATCGCACACTCCCTATACTTTCGAGATAAGTGTTGAACCTAAATAAATGTTATTTGGCGTTTGCGTTGAGCATGAATATGATTTGGTCATGTTTATTGCAATGCGGTTATTCATTTAAAATCAGAGAATAATTGTTGTTCTCTTTACATGAATAAAACCTTCAATGGTCATACACCCAATGAAAATAGTTTGTTGGATCTCGATCGTAGTGATACACATATTCATAATATTGATGCCAAAAGATGCAAAGTTAATAATGATAGTGCAACTTATTTGTGGCACTGCCGTTTGGGTCATATCGGTGTAAAGCGCATGAAGAAACTCCATAAAGATGGATTTTCGGAATCACTTGGTTATGAATCATTTGATGCTTGCGAACCGTGCCTTTTGGGCAAGATGACTAAAACTCCGTTCTCCGGAACAATGGAACAAGCTAATGACTTATTGGAAATAATACATACCGATGTATGTGATCCAATGAGTGTTGATGCTCGTGGCAAGTATCGTTATTTTCTGACCTTCACAAGATGATTTGAGCAGATATGGGTATATCTACTTGATGAAACATAAGTCTGAAATAGTTGAAAGGTTCAAAGAATTTCAGAGTTAAGTGAAAAAATCATCGTAACAAGAAAATAAAGTTTCTGCGATCTGATCGCAGAGACGAATATTTGAGTTACGAGTTTGGCCTTCAGTTAAAACAATGTGAAATAGTTTCACTACTCACGTCACCTGGAACACCACAGTGTAATGGTGTGTACGAACATCGTAACCATACTTTATTAGATATGGTGCGATCTATGATGTCTCTTACCGATCTACCACTATCGTTTTTGGGGTTAAGCATTAGAGACAGCTGCATTCACGTTAAAAAGGGCACCATATAAAATCTGTTGAGACGACGCCGTATGAATTATGGTTTAGCAAGAAACCAAAGTTGTCGTTTCTTAAAGTTTGGGTTGCAATGCTTATGTGAAAAAGTTTCAACATGATAAGCTTGAACCCAAATCGGAAAAGTGCGTCTTCATAGGATACCCAAAATGTTGGGTACACCTTCTATCACAGATCCGAAAGGCAAGACATTCGTTGCCAAGAATGGATCCTTTCTAGAGAAGGAGTTTCTCTCGAAAGAAGTGAGTGGGAGGAAAGTAGAGCTTGATAAGATAATTGTACCTTCTCCCGAATTGGAAAGTAGTTCATCACAGAAATTAGTTCCAGTGATTTCTACACCAATTAGTGAGGAAGCTAATGATGATGATCATGAAACTTTGGATCAAGTTACTACAAAACCTCGTAGGTCTTCCAGAGTAAGATCCGCACCAGAGTGGTACGGTAATCCTGTTCTGAAAGTTATGTTACTAGACCATGACGAACCTACGAACTATGAAGAAGCGATGGTGAGCCCAGATTCCGCAAAATGGCTTGAGGCCATGAGATCTGAGATGAGATCCATGTATGAAAACAAAGTATGGACTTTGATTGACTTGCCCAATGATCGGCAAGACATTGAGATTAAATGGATCTTCAAGAGGAAGACGGACGCTGATAGTAGTGTTACTATCTACAAAGCTAGACTTGTCGAAAAAGGTTTTTTGACAAAGTTCAAGGTGTTGAATACAATGAGATTTTCTCACTCGTATCGATGCTTAAAAGTCTGTCTGAATCATGTTAGCAATTGCCACATTTTTATGAAATTTGGCAAATGGATGTCAAAACTACATTCCTTAATGGATTTATTAAAGAAGAGTTGTATATGATACAACCAGAAAGTTTTTGTCAATCCTAAAGGTGCTAACAAAATGTGCAAGCCCTAGCGATCCATCTATGGACTGGTGCAAGCATCTCAGAGTTGGAATATATGCTTTGATAAGTTGATCAAAGATATAGTTTTATATAGACTTGCGGTGAAGCCTGTATTTACAATAAAGTGAGTGGGAGCACTACCTCCTTTCTGATAAATATATGTGAGTTGATCAGAAATGATGTAAAAATTTTCTGGAAAGCATAAAGGAGTATTTGAAAGGAGTTCTTTAAAAAGACTTCAGTAAAGCTACTTACATATTGAGCATCAAGATCTATTGAGATAGATCAAGACGCTTGATAAGATTTTCAATGAGTATGTACCTTGACAAGATTTTGAAGTAGTTCAAAATGGAATAGTCAAAGAAGGAGTTATTGCCTGTGTTGCAAGGTGTGAAGTTGAGTAAGACTCAAGACCCGACCATGGCAGAAAATAGAAAGAGAATGAAAAGTCATTCCCTATGCCTCAGTCATAGGTTCTATAAAGTATGCTATGCTATGTACCAGACCTATTGTATACCTTGCTCTTTATTTGGCAAGGGAGTACAATAGCGATCTAGGAGTAGATCACTGGACATTGGTCAAAATTATCCTTAGTGGAATAAGGATATGTTTATCGATTATGGAGGTGACAAAAGGTTCATCGTAAAGGGTTACGTCGATACAAGTTTTGGCACTGATCCAGATGACTCTAAGTCTTAATCTGGATACATATTGAAAGTGGGAGCAATTAGCTAGAGTAGCTCCGTGCAGAGCATTGTAGACATAGAATATTTGCAAAATACATACGGCTCTGAATGTGACAGACCCGTTGACTAAACTTCTCTCACAAGCAAAACATGATCATACCTTAGTACTCTTTGGGTGTTAATCACATAGCAATGTGAACTAGATTATTGACTCTAGTAAACCCTTTGGGTGTTGATCACATGACGATGTGAACTATGGGTGTTAATCACATGGTGATGTGAATTATTGGTGTTAAATCACATGTTGATGTGAACTAGATTATTGACTCTAGTGCAAGTGGGAGACTGAAGGAAATATGCCCTAGAGGCAATAATAAAGTTATTATTTATTTCCTTATTTCATGATAAATGTTTGTTATTCATGCTAGAATTGTATTAACCGGAAACATAATACATGTGTGAATACATAGACAAACAGAGTGTCACTAGTATGCCTCTTCTTAGCTAGCTCGTTAATTAAAGATGGTTATGTTTCCTAACCATAGACATGAGTTGTCATTTGATTAACGGGATCACATCATTAGGAGAATGATGTGATTGACTTGACCCATTCCGTTAGCTTAGCACTTGATCGTTTAGTATGTTGCTATTGCTTTCTTCATGACTTATACATGTTCCTATGACTATGAGATTATGCAACTCCCGTTTACCGGAGGAACACTTTGTGTGCTACCAAACATCACAACGTAACTAGGTGATTATAAAGGTGATCTACAGGTGTCTCCGAAGGTACATGTTGGGTTGGCGTAATTCGAGATTAGGTTTTGTCACTCCGATTGTCGGAGAGGTATCTCTGGGCCCTCTCGGTAATACACATCACTTAAGCCTTGCAAGCATTGTAACTAATGAGTTAGTTACGGGATGAAGTATTACGGAACGAGTAAAGAGACTTGCCAGTAACGAGATTGAACTAGGTATTGGATACCGACGATCGAATCTCGGGCAAGTAACATACCGATGACAAAGGGAACAACGTATGTTGTTATGCGGTTTGACCGATAAAGATCTTCATAGAATATGTAGGAACCAATATGAACATCCAGGTTCCACTATTGGTTATTGACCGAGAATAGTTCTAGGTCATGTCTACATAGTTCTCGAACCCGTAGGGTCCGCACGCTTAACGTTACGATGACAATTTTATTATGAGTTTATAAGTTTTGATGTACCAAAGGTTGTTCGGAGTCCCGGATGTGATCACAGACATGACAAGGAGTCTCGAAATGGTCGAGACATAAAGATTGATATATTGGATGACTATATTCGACACCGAAGTGTTCCGGATGTTTTCGGAGAAAATCTGAGTGCCGGAGGGTTACCGAACCCCCGGGAACTAATGGGCCTTATTGGGCCCTAGTGGAGAGAGAGAGGGCGGCCAGGCAAGAGGCGCGCCTCCCTTAAGTCCGAATAGGACAGGAAGGAGGCGGCGCCCCTTGCCTTTCCCTCTCCCACTCCTTCCTTCCCTCCTTCTTGAATAGGAAGGGAGGGGCAAACCTACTGGAGTAGGTTTCCCCTCCTAGGGCACGCCCCCCCTTGGCCGCCCCTCCTCCTCTCCCCTTTATATACGGGGAGGGGCACCCATAGAGACACAAGTTGATCTACGGATCGTTCCTTAGCCGTGTGCGGTGCCCCTCCACCATATTCCACCTCGGTCATATCGTCGCGGAGTTTAGGCGAAGCCTGCGCCGAGTAGAACATCATCATCGCCACCACGCCGCCGGTCGTCTTGTGGAACTCATCCCCGACGCTCATTGGATTGGAGCCTGGGACGCCATCGAGCTGGACGTGTCAACACGGAGGTGCCGACGTTCGGTGCTTGGATCGGTCGAATCGTGAAGACGCACGACTACATCAACAGCGTTGTCATAACGCTCGCTTAACGGTCTCACGAGGGTACGTAGACAACACTCTCCCCTCTCGTTGCTATGCCATCACCATGATCTTGTGTGTGCGTAGGAATTTTTTTTGAAATTACTGCGTTCCCCAACAGGAATGACCCCCTCTCGATGAGAGGATCGATGGTGATGATGATGGTGACGATTTCCCCCTCCCGGAGGGATGTATCCCGGCAGAAGCAGCTCACGAGCCCTAGATTGGTTCCGCCAAGGTTCCGCCGAGATGGCGTAACCGTCCAAAGCTTCCTTATGATTTTTCCAGGCAAAAGACACCATATAGCGTAAGATGGGCATCGGGGCTGCGAGGTGGCCCACGAGGGTGGGGCGCGCCAGGGGTAGGCGCACCTCCACCTCGTGGACGATGGGTGGCCCCCTTGGTGCTTTCTTCGCCCAATATTTGTAATATATTCCAAAACCGACTTTCGTGGAGTTTTAGGACTTTTGGAGTTCTTGCAGAATAGGTCTCTAATATTTGCTCCTTTTCCGGCCGTAATCCCAAATTGCCAAGCATTCTCCTCTTCATGTAAACCTTGTAAAATAAGAGAGGAAAGGCATACGTATTGTGACATAATGTGTAGTAACAGTCCATAATGCAATAAATATCGATATAAAAACATGATGCAAAATGGACGTATCACTACCATATTTGTTTTCATATTTTTTTGCGGAAGCGGAAACGAATACAGAAACCCCGAAAATGAATATGGAAACAGATAGTACCGAAAACAGACACAGAGCAGACACGGAAGCAAAACTGTGTGTTGACCAGAACTTAAACCCCCCTTGAATCATAGAGAAATACATGCAAGAAACAAAAAAATTATGGAATTGTTAACATGGCTACAAAATAATATGGTTGTGTTACCAATATAGGGTAGTATTGTAGTAGTAAATGACAATTCCGTATAGGTCTAGTTGAGTACCTGTGTGGTAGTAAGAGTTGGTCCTCAAATGATCCATACAACTCATTCTACTCATCATGTCTTTGTGCGTTGTTTGGTAGTTGGGCTACAAAGCAGCCATTGATGCTTTTCTGGAGACTATGGCATATCAGAAATGAGTTAATGCATGACAAGCAGGCACCACCTACTGATGTTTTAGTCAGATTTTTATCAAGTTATCTTGATTCACTAACTTCACTCAAGATGGATCCTAATGCAGATTTTGTGAAAGGAAAGATGGTGGCCAACCCTTGTTACCCATTGGTGCAGCACACATGCAATAATAATGTACTTATGCCTAAAACATCCTGGATCCCTCCTGTCCTTGGGCGTGTTAAGATGGTTTGGTCCTCAATGGAATTGCGGGGACGGGTATGCGTCTTCGGGATCACCTTGGCGTTATTATTTTCAGCTCATGCAGATTTCGGGGAGAAAGCGAGGATGTTTTGGAAACAGAAATTTCTTGTGCCGCAGGAAGGGATTTCATTGGCTTTGGAGTGGAGTAATTTATCCATTGATGTTGAATCAGACTGTTTGGAGGCGGTGGCTATGGTGAAGAGTAGGGAAACAAATCTATCAAAGTATTCTTTTATTATTAGAGAGATCAAGCAAAGTATGAAGGAACATGACTCTTCTATTACTCATATACGTCGTAGTGACAATAGTGCTAGCCATTCCATGGCAAACTTTGGTAGGGCTAATGGTTGAACTATGGTTTGGCTAGGGTCCGGCCCAGAGGAAGTCCTTAATGTTGCTCTACGAGATTGTACTCCCTAATTTTTTGGTAATACAGAGTTATTTCGCAAAAAAAAAAATACCTGCAGAAGAAAAATTTGATGGAAGATAGGACCACATCTTCATCGTGTACGGCTTGCCGTACCACCATCCCATCGATTCCTGACGTTGGCAAGGAAACTAAGAGACGCAAAGCAGTAAATTGGACAACGACACCAAGTGTTGTCAATGTCTATATCCATTTGCCACCGCCCCGAAGCCTAGGCGAGAACCGCTGCCTAAACCAATCCAAAGAGGTACTTGTCAAGGTATAGACGCAAAAGCTCATACATACGCGCATATACTCATCTCTATGAATGCACATACGCACACCCTATCTCATAGATGTTTTCATAGTCGACGGGAACGTCTGTTTCCAGTGAACGCACACAAAAGCCGAAATAAATAAACTAAAAAAACACGAGATCCGGGTGCCTAACGCTTTTTCCCTAAAAGAGGAGATCGGACGGCTCAAAAGAGAAGCGGGCTCTGTCTTCTCCCCGGCGGCCAGGCTCCGCTCCGCTGTTTCGTTCCCCTCCCCCTTTGCCTTCGCCGGGCAGCGAGCGGAGCGCCGCGCGGCGGACAGTCTGACAATGCAAAACCCTCGCCCCTCCTACGCCCACCACCAGCTCCAGCAGCACCTCGCCTCCCTCCTCTCCGCCGCGGCCGGCGACCCCCCGCACCCTTCCGATGACGCCTCCCGCGCCGGCGCCCTCTCCAGCCTCCGCCTCTCCCTCCTCCACCCGCCCAACCGCCCGCTCCTCCCCTCCCTCGCCCCCTTCCTCGCCCCGCCGCTCTCCGTGCTCCTCGCCGACGACGCGTAAGCGCCCCCTCCCCCCTCCCCTCGCGCATCTGTATGTAGGTAACGCGATTCTACTCACCTCCTCGTTTGTGTCTGTTGCGCAGGTCCTACGCCGTGCGGCGCGCCGCCGTGGCGGCCTACGCGGCGCTCAGCGCGGTGCTGTGCGCGCACGAGGCGCCCGGGGGCCTTCCGGACGGGTTCGTCGCCTGGGCGCTGCCGCTCCTGGGGGAGCCCGCCTCGGCCGCCCTCGTCGCCGAGGGGCTCAGGGAGCTCCTGGCCACCGGGGATGCGCACGCGGTCGAGCGTTTCGTGCCACCACTCCTCGCCGCCTGCCGTGACGTGCTCGAGGATGAGCGGACCTCGCTCGCCGTGCTCAGGTGCCTGCTCGGCCTGCTCACGCTCGTCGCCGCCAAGTTCCCCCACTGCTTCCGGCCGCAATTCGTCGATATGGTGGACTTGCTCCTTGGGTGGGTGTTCGTCCCAGACCTTGCCGAAACCGATTGCCGCACCATCGTGGATAGTTTCTCGCAGTTCCAGTGGCACTGGCTCGGTAATCTGCAGTTCTCCCTTGGGCTGTTGCCCAAGTTCTTGGCTGATATGGAGGTCCTTGTGCATGATCCCAACCTTGCGGCCAGCCATAACTCTGGCCGGCTTCGTCCGCTCTTTGCTTGCTTCTCGACGGTGTTGCAGATCATGGCATCTGGTGTGGCAGAGAGAAATAATCTGAGAGAACTTGTAGTAGGGCCACTTGAAGCGTTGGCTCCTCAGCTTTTAAGGTGTGCATCAGTGATAGCTTCCAAGATTGGCTGGTCTGAGAGGATGGAAGAAGCATCCAGATGTTTGGTCTTGCTCGCAGAGATTCTGCAGGAAAGGTTCGCCGAGTTCTATGCTATGTTTGTGGATGTGTTGGCACAGAGTTTGGATAATGCGTCGTCACTACAGTTGGTGGTAGCACTTAAGACTAACCTGCAAGTGTTGTCACTTCAAAATTTGGGGCTCCATTCGGCTGCTGTGGAGCACTTGCTTGAATTCAGCTCACTTTTATCTCGGCTGCGTCTTCACCCAAACCACAATGTGGTTGTAAATTCAGCATCCACTTATCTTTTTTGTCTGCAGCATAGATTGGAAGATGTAGCTGAGCAAGCAATTGCATCATTGATGAAAGAGTTGGAACTGTTGAAATTTCTGCTTGAGAACATGCAAGTAAGCTACACTGGTATCCAGAGTCACTCCTTAGAGAACAACACTCCAGTAGGGTATTCAGAGCATCAGTTGCTTTCTTTAATGAAATTCGATTTGAAGATTCTACTGGCCACTATTTCAGCTGATTCTGAAAAGATTGACAGGAGAGTACCTATGCTGACATCATTCATTTCAGAGAAGCTTGACCCATTTGGCACCCCGTTTCATAATTTCCTTGAGATGCAGTTTCAGATTTTCTCTACACTTCACAGACTGAGCAATGTGGAACTGTCAATTAATATTGAAACATCTGAAGAATTTAAAAGAGGCTCTGGTGATTCAGGCAGTCAAACTCAGATAGATACTGAATCAAGGAAGTCTTTTTGTGACTGTAAAATGAAGTTCATGCATAAATATGGAAAACACATAGTGCGTGGCCTTAGTGCATCATCATCCATGACACTGAAATTAGACGCTTTAGATTGGATAGATTCTTTTGCGCAACTGGTTCTTGCCATGGAAAGGGATCTGAACAAGACCAGTCTCTCTTATGAGTTTGGGGATGCTACCCTTCCGAATATTATTCTCTTCACTATCTTGGATTGCGCTTATGATAGGGAGACTAAAGTAAGATGCCATGTTGCGTTATCCTTGGAAGCACTCTTTCTTGGTAGGCTCATCAATCCCATGAGCTTCTCAGTTGTCTCACAGGTTCTTCTTGACAAGCTCAGTGATCCAGACAATGCTGTAAAAAATGGATTTCTGAGGTTATTTTCAATTGCTTTGCCTATTACAACATACACATTTGGCTTCCTTGAGGATGGATATAGTTATCAGAATTGCCTAGGTATTTCTAACATTACCAAGCACTGCATGAGTTTGAGGCATGTGCTTGCTGTGAAACAACAGCCTAGGAAACTTCACTGGCAGCAGCTTGTTTCTATTCTGAGTTACCTTTCCCTCAGATTGAAGTTGCCTCTTTCTTCTTGGGTTCAACGGCTGGTCTTTAGTTACCGCGGCAAGAAAGATATGTTTTCTGGTCAAATTGATGTCTCTGGAGATACTGATTGGAATGAATTATTCAAAGGGCCCGATGTGGACATAACTATTATTGATAGGATATATTCAGTGAACAATCTTGCTGCAGTTTGGTGGGGCATCCATGAAGCTGCTCGGCACTGCATAAACCTTCGGCTTCGAACTCATCTTGGTGGCCCCACACAGACATTTGCTGCTTTAGAACGCATGCTTTTGGATGTACCAAATTTATTGGCACTGGAAACTAACGAAGGTGAAGGCAGGTATATAGGACCATCTGACATATCCCTATTACCTATGCGCCTGCTATTGGATTTTGTTGAGGCATTAAAGAAATATGTTTATAATGCGTATGAAGGTTCCTTTGTTCTACCAGCCCCTCCAAAGGCAAGTTCCTTGTTTTTCCGAGCGAACAAACGAGTCTGTGAAGAGTGGTTTTCTCGAATCTGTGATCCAATGCTGAATGCAGGACTAGCTTTGCAGTGCAGCGATGCAGTCATTCAGTACTGCTCATCTCGGTTACTAGATCTCAGAAACATTGCTGCATCATCCCTCAAGGACAACAGCCGCATGGGAGGAGCTACTGAAAGTAATCATGCTTTTAGAGAGAGGTTAGAAATGGATATTCTGAAGGTTTTGCGACATGCTTCTCTGGCATTGTGCAGGTGTCATGAAACAGACGCCTTGGTTGGACTCCAGAGGTGGGCTGTATCAACATTCTACACATACTTTGAGCAGGAAAAGCAACTAACACGGGGTGTATCTGATACCCACAAACACTTTTCCTGGATGTCAGGACTCATCTATCAATCCCAGGGGCAGTATGAAAAGGCTGCTGCACATTATTCTCATCTCTTGCAGTCTGAGGAAGCCCTTACCTCCATGGATTCTGATGTCATCCAGTACATCATAGCACGTGTTATTGAGTGCTACACAGCTCTGTCTGACTGGAAATGCTTGGAGGGCTGGCTTGCAGAGTTACAAGAGCTCCGTGCTGTACATGCTGGCAAACCTTATTCAGGTGCTTTAACGAGTGCTGGCAATGAGCTTAATGCTATTCATGCAATGGCATGCTTTGATGAGGGTGACTTCCATTCAGCTTGGAGTTATCTTGATTTGACTCCTAAAAGCAGCAGCGAGCTTACCCTCGATCCCAAGGTTGCACTTGAGAGAAGTGAATTAATGCTCCTGCGTGGAATGCTTCAATCTGACAGCAAGCCTGACAAGGCAAGAGAGGATCTTGATAAGGCCAAATTGATGTTGGATGAAGCACTCTCTGTGGCCCCTCTCAATGGATTGACTGATGCTGCAGCATGTGCTGGCCAGCTTCATTGCATCTTTGCATTTGAAGAGGCCACTGGGTTGACGTGCCAAGATGGACCTAATCAACCACCAGCGCTCATGGATTATTTACTGAGACTATTGCAGGATCCTATTGACAGGATCCATGAAGATTGCAGTATGTGGCTGAAGGTCTTTAAAGTGTATCGTACTGCACATCCATCTTCATTACCTACTCTTCTTCTATGTCGCAAGCTTGCTAGTCTTGCTAGAAAGCAGACCAACTTTATGTTAGCTGGCCGCTTAAACCAGTACCTCATAAACCATCCTTTGGAATCATCTGATGACACGGACAAGGAAATGCTTACTTTGAACATTAAGTATGAAGGTGCCTTGCTGAAGCATTGCGAAGGAAACAACGAGGAGGCTTTAACTGATCTGTGGTCACTGGTTCGTGCTAATGTTCTTTCTTCAGCTAGTGATTCATCTGGCATTGGCGATTCACTTATTGCTAAGGCGTGTCTGAAACTCTCGACCTGGATGGAGGAGAGTTCAACTTCCACTCTGAATATGATCGTTCCAAAGGTGGTAAAAGATTTTAGTGATTTTGATGGCTTTCGAAATGGGTCAGAGAAACTTTTGTCTGGTGACAGTGGGTCAGTTTCTACTGCAAACTGCCATGTGCTTGCCCAAGAAATCATAGGCAGTGCTCGAAAGATATCCTGGCAACTTTGTCCCAGTATGGGCAAGGCGTGGCTTTCTTATGCATCTTGGTGCTTTACTCATGCCAATCACTCTCTATCTGGATCCGATTCAAATGTGCAGAACAGTTTGTCCTCCATTCTCCAATCTGAACTTTCTCCAGACAGATTTCACTTGACAGATAATGAGAAGTCTGAGGTGGAGCAAACAATAAGAAGTTTCTATGCTGATAAATCTGCAAATTATGTCGATGATAATTCCTTAGCGACAACAGGGTACAGCAACAATTCTGAGCAGGAGTATCCCATGACCATGATAATTGAACAGGCAACTCAACTGTTAGAAACTGCAGCCAGAGCACCAGGTTTTGAGGCCAGTGATGGTGAAGGTGCCTATGCACTGCTATCATCAGAGCTTAAAGTTCTCTTTGGTAAATGCGATTCTACAGTGGACAGTGCCATGCCTTTGATTAACAATCTTACTGAAATTTGGTGGTCTTTAAGGAAAAGGAGGGTATCACTCTTTGGGCATGCTGCAAATGCTTATTTTCAGTACCTTTCTCATTCATCAAGTGAGATTCAACCTTCATATCAGCGTGATGCCTTGAAAGGGAAAACTAGGGGCTACACTTTGAGAGCATTGTTGTATCTCCTCCATATAATTTTGAACTATGGGGTGGAGCTGAAGGAAACACTTGAAAGTGGGCTTTCAACAGTTCCTTTGTTGCCATGGCAGGTAAATGATGATAGTGGCGCATCTATTCTATAATTATGATAAGGTTAGTGTATAATTATATGTTTGGATCCATGCAGGAGATTATACCACAACTTTTTGCTCGCTTGAGTTCCCACCCAGAGAAGATAGTAAGGAAACAGTTGGAGAGCATATTGGTGAAGCTAGGGAAACTTTCTCCTTATTCTATAGTATATCCTACATTAGTTGATATCAATGCCTGTGAAGGAGAACCTTCTGAGGAGCTTCAGCGAATATTGAACTTTCTGGTATGATGTTTCGTATGTTACTTATACTATGATTATCTGCTTTAGGCTATGATGATATATGCATGCTACTTCTGTATTTTGAACACTTTCTGTTTTTCTTTCATAGGTTAAGCTGTACCCCAAATTAATTAAGGATGTTAAGCTTGTAATTGATGAGCTAGGAATGATAACCGTTCTGTGGGAGGAACAATGGCTGAGTACCTTACAAGATCTCCATTCAGGTAAGCCTCCCCTCGACTTCTGCAGTTCTGTGAAATCAGCTACCCAAGGCAGGCTTCCATGGAAAATGGACACACTTACATAAGAATTAGCTTATGCTCCAGCTTGACATTGTTGTGCTTACTATAGAATCTAGTTAGTTAAAGGGAGCCTTTACCGAACCAAGTAAAATACTTCCGTGCCATAAGAAAGATGTTGTTGGTTATGTAAGAAGTAAAACACAGTTCTCTTTTCTTCAAAGCCGCTGCAATTCCAAATACACCCTAAGGTCTAAGCCCCAGTTAGTAACCATTATTTTTTCTTGTTCTGATTTTTGAATTAAGTGTTCCTGTAGAGTTAATTACCAAATTCCTCTTGTTAACTAGATTGCAATACAAATCCTGAAAAATATTGTTGCATAGGATCTCTAGAATGGTGCCTCTTGAGTTTTTATGAGATCCTTTAGCTTACTAAGTTTCAACACTGTAAGAATGCTTGCTTGCACGGCAAATGACATTTCCTCCTCACTTGCAATGTACCATTCTAGAAGTTAGGTTGGAGGTTGTCTACTTTAACTGTTGCATTAAATTTAATCTGTCTGTACAATGGTTCATGTCTGGTATATGCTTTTGTTTACTTGTTTGTACAAACCTGCATTTAGAAACTTTATGACCAAATAACCAGTAACCACATATTTATATCTAATATACTTTGAGTATTAGTTTGTTGTGTTTTTGATGGGACATTTTTTATGTTGCTATGTAGATGTCTTAAGGAGAATCAATATACTTAAGGAGGAAGCTGCAAGGGTTGCTGCAAATTCTACACTGACTTCAGCTGAAAAGAACAAGATCAATGCTGCAAAATATTCTGCTATTATGACTCCAATTGTTGTAGCCTTGGAACGTCGTTTAGCATCCACATCCCGTGAACCAAGAACACCCCATGAGACGTGGTTCCATAAGGAATATAACGCTCAGCTGAGATCTGCAATCACAAGCCTTAAGGTGCCCCCTGGATCTCCAGCAGCATTAGGAGAGATTTGGCGGCCTTTTGATTCAATTGCAGCTTCTTTAGTCGGTCATCAAAGAAAGTCATGCGTATTGTTAAGTGAAATTGCTCCACAGCTAGCAACTTTGTCAACCTCTGACATTCCAATGCCTGGTTTTGAGAAGCAGATACTTGATTCCTCGGAATCTTTTTTTGCTGGAAATCATGGCACGGTTACAGTATCTTCCTTCTGCAAAGAAGTTACAATACTTTCTACAAAGACAAGACCTAAGAAGCTCGCCTTGCAAGGATCAGACGGACAGAAGTATATTTATCTTCTCAAGGGACGGGAGGATCTACGTCTTGATTCTCGGATCATGCAGCTTCTGGAGGCGATAAATAGCTTCTTGCATTCATCTTCTGACACTCGAAGTCGAAATATTGCAATACGATTTTATTCTGTTACACCAATTAGTGGACGAGCTGGGCTAATCCAGTGGGTAGAAAATGTAAGCAGCATATACAATGTGTACAAGTCATGGCAAAAACGTACTCAGGCGGCACAGGCACAGCTTTCTTCAGTTAGCACTGGTAACATTCACAACTCAGTACCTCATGTTCCCCGTCCTAGTGATATGTTCTATGGAAAAATAATACCAGCACTGAAAGAAAAAGGGATCAAAAGAGTAATCTCACGAAGAGATTGGCCACTAGACGTTAAGAAAAAAGTTCTGTTGGAGCTTATGAAGGAGACTCCAAAGCAGATTCTGTGGCAAGAAATGTGGTGTTCAAGTGAGGGCTTCAAAAACTTCAACTCAAAAGTAAAGAGGTATGTATGGTGCATGGTACTTCTGCATTGAGCACTCTATTTACATTTACCAAGTGTCCTTTGTTTCCACTGCTAGGCAAAATAAAAGTACGAATTTGAGAGTTTTTTACTTTTATTGTACTACTAAAAGTCTGTCCAGGCTTTTCTGCTGGTTGTCATTCTCATGAAGAATATGCCCACTTTGAGCATAGATGGCATATTTGAAACTGAAAATTATGTTGTCAGTTAAGTCGTTGCTCTTAAGCCCTAATGACTCCTTCCTTACAAAAAATTGAAAGAAGAGGGAAACCGCTACTCTTTTCCAGAGGGAACCACATAAAAGTTATGCCGAGTTAAATAATTGTGCAAGTCCCTAGTGAATTGGGATCTGGGGAGGCTGAGACAAGCTCTTCAGGGTGCTATCGCTGTTGACAAGCTTTCCTATGAGTTTAATAATGTACATGCCACATAGTTTCCATGATGTAGATTCTAGCGGTGGGGTTAGACAGGGCTAGAGTCAAACCTCCATCGCCAGGGCAGTGGCATATGCAGAAATTAGAGGAAGATTTTTTAGCCTAGCGACTCAATCCGTCAAGTTGAGCCCCACCTCAGTTTTATTCCTGGAATCACCTCTGATATATCATTCATGTAACTTTTTTCTTGTATGTTAATTATGGATTTTCAGATTGTAATTTTGGCGGGAACTAAGATCATATGTTTTGTACTAGTATAAGTAGTGATTTGTGAAGCAACACGTGCCCACAAATTATTTATCAATACATACATAAATGGTAACTGGAACATCAGGAAACCAAGAGTGCCTTGAGGCTATTTTAGTAACTAGTTTGTTCACCATAACACATTCATCAAGATATCTTAGTTTTGCAAAATAGAGCTCTACAATATATCTTATAAGAGTAGTAACTGAAGATTCCTTTCGTCTATTATTTTCGACAGAAGTTTTTATTATCCGTGAGTGCTTAGCTATCAATCTTTTTCCTGTTGCAGATTCTCTAGCAGTCTAGCGGCTATGAGCATGGTTGGCCATATCCTGGGCCTTGGAGATAGGCATTTAGACAATATCCTTATGGACTTTAGCAATGGTGATGTGGTTCACATAGATTACAATATATGCTTTGATAAAGGGAAAAGGTTGAAGATTCCAGAAATCGTTCCGTTCCGTCTTACTCAAACTATTGAATCAGCCTTGGGATTGTCTGGAGTTGAAGGTGTCTTTAGAGCTACCTGTGAGGCAGTTATGGGTGCCCTCTTGAAGAACAAAGATATCATCTTAATGTTAATGGAAGTATTTGTTTGGGACCCATTGATTGAGTGGACACGCGGAAATATGCAAGATGAAGCTGGAATAGCTGGCGAAGAGAAGAAAGGAATGGAATTAGCAGTTAGTTTAAGCTTGTTCTCTTCTAGGATTCAAGAAAGTCGTGTTCCGTTGCAGGTAATTGTCTCTTGGAGTTGGAAATTTTCTTTTGCCTCTTGGCACAATATTTTAGAATGATGCGTCAGGCATATTTGCAGTTCTAGCCTCTGTTAAATCAATGAGTTCCGAGTTATTTTTTAAGGATATAATTTATTCCCGGTCTAACTGAACTATTTGTGTTGTTCAGGAGCATCAGGATCTTTTCGTGACTAACTTGCCAGCTACAGTATCTGTTCTAAAGGTATTCCTTTTTAACTTTGTAACCACAAAGTGGAAATATCTCAAATAACATATTTGAATCACCTGATTTTTTTTTGTTCTCACTATATGCAGACATTCTTGGATACTCTAGATCAGTATGAGGTTAAGTCTGCTATATTTTATCATGCTGAGAAAGAGAGGTCCAGTGCTTTACATAATGAAACATCAGCAAAGTCAATCCTTGCCGAGGCCACTTCTGTTGCTGAAAAATCACGCACTTCTTTTGAGCTTCATGCTCATGAATTAGCAGAAGCAAAAACATCGACAGTTGACGAAGCTAACACGCTTGCAATATGGGTGGAAAAACATGGAAGGGTTCTTGAGGCCATACGGGACAATTCGATTACAGGTTCGGAGCTATTAATGAAACTAGACAGCAAGGATGAGGCCTTGAGCCTTATTTCAGCTGTCCTTGTATCTGGGGTCCCCCTTACGGTTGTACCAGAGCCAACTAGAGAACATTGCTATGAGTTGGACAGGGAGGTCTCTGAACTAATTACTGAGTTGCATGATGGCCGGTCCTCTGCTTTACAGGCACTTGGTGAGTATGCTTTAATCTTGCAGCAAGTTCTTCCAGTTAACTACATCACAACCAGTCCAATTACTGGTTGGGCACAAGCTTTGCAGCTATCTGTAACCAGTGCATCACAAGACATGCTTTCTCTTGCCAAAAGGCAGGCTGCAGAAGTCATTGCTAAGGTTCAGGGCGAAGGTAGTAATCTAGTACAGCAAAGATACCGGGATCTCTTAAATCAAATGGAAAGTTATGTTGCATGTGTGGAAAGAATTATGAGGGAATGTTCTGAATTGATGAGTTCTGTTGGATCGGATAACGAAGCACAGTCTAAAGATCGGATACTTTCTGCATTCATAAACTCTGTTCAATTGTCATCACAAAAGAATGATGAGGACACCGTTCCTTCTTCGCTGGCAGATAATTTGGAGGTCAAACCTCCAGCCCAGGAGGATGTAAAAGAGAAAGCAAGTAAGGTTCTATCTGTTCTTGGGATCGCTGTGAGTCAGTTATACAGTGGCATTAGAGTCAGAGTGTCTGAACTCTCAACTAAAGCTGTTGGGATAACTAAGTTTAGCACAGATGAAGCTGGTCTTCAAGCTGATGCTGGAATGAGTCTGCAATTGTTTGATCAGCAGATCGAAAAATGTGCATTACTTTCTGGATTTGTGAAGGAAGTGCATGAAGTGATGGGGACAAAATTAGGTGAAATAAACGCTGATTATCTGAAGCATCGGCCTGGACAATGGGCTTATACGTTTCAGGCCATTTTGCACTCAAGTACCAACATGATTGAGCAAATGACTGAAGTTTTTCTTCCAGAAATTATTAGATCATTTGTCTCGTACAATTCGGAGGTAATGGAAGCCTTTGGTTCAATTTCTCGGATACGTGGTTCTGTTGACACAGCTCTAGAGAAGTTGGCTGAGGTAGAACTTGAGAGAACATCACTGACTGAACTGGAACAGAGCTACTTTGTGGAAGTTGGCCGAATCACTGAGCAGCAAGTAGCTCTTGAAGAAGCTGCAATGAGGGGTAGAGACCATCTATCCTGGGAAGAAGCAGAGGAACTAGCTTCACAGGAGGAAGCCTGTAGAGCACAGTTGGAACAACTTCAGAAAACTTGGAGCCAGAAAGATATGAGAATTTCATCAGTTTTGAAAGTAGAAGCCAGTGTCATGAATTCTTTACTTTCTTCTGAAAAGTACTTCTCATCTTTGGTGAGTGCTGATCAGGAAAATGAATTTCATTTCAGAAGCAAGGCTCTGCTTTCAATCTTGACAAAGCCCTTCGCTGACCTGGAATCTCTTGATCGTATGCTATCATCTCGTGGCGCCTTCCCTTCCCACATGAGTGGACCAGTTTCTAATCTAAGAGAAGTTTTGGCTGCTAGTTCTTCATTGTCTGATGTTATGTGGCCTTTATCTGGCTTATTGAAGGATCATGCTTTTTTTGTTTGGAAGCTCGGTTTGCTTGATTCAATTCTTGACTTGTGCATGCATGAGATTTCATCTTCTGTTGAGCACAGTTGTACTACCAACCAGCTTTACATTACTCTCAAGAAGAAGCTTGCGATCCATGTGGAAAATCAAGTTGGTCAATATATTCTGAAAAGGATTGCTCCTGCACTGATCCTACATTTAGACAAAGAAATTTGTGATTTGCTAGAAACAAGCCAAGGAAGAAGAGAATCAGGTCAACCTACTGCGGCTGTAGGAAGGGTTGCATTAATGCTTGAGGAGTACTGTAATGCTCATGAGACAGCTAGAGCTGCCCGGACTGCAGTTTCTCTAAAGCAAAGGCAATTAAATGACCTCACTGAGGCTTTACGCAAAATAATTTTGGAAATAGTTCAGGTTGAATGGCTGCATGATTTTTCGTCGCCTCATGCACAGAAGGCCAAGATTTTCTCACAAAATATTCTTGGTGATGATAAGTTCATGTCTGTGCTTTTAAATCTGAGCAGAAGGAACTTGT
Source organism: Aegilops speltoides (assembly GCA_021437245.1). NCBI lineage: Eukaryota > Viridiplantae > Streptophyta > Magnoliopsida > Poales > Poaceae > Aegilops > Aegilops speltoides. The sequence continues at coordinate 106,393 of JAHHZJ010002221.1, forward strand.
TAGATAAGATCCAGTCTTCGATGTCATTGATAACAAGATCAATTGAGTGTCTGCAAGCTTGTGAAAGCACTTCTGTTTCAGCTGAAGGCCAACTTGAGAGAGCAATGGGATGGGCCTGCGCCGGTCCAAATACTTCTGGAGCAGGCAGTTCAACTGCAAAGGGTTCAGGAATCCCCCCTGAGTTTCATGATCATCTATCGAAAAGGAGGAAATTGCTTGGGGGCATTCAAGAACAGGCATCTGACCTTGTTAAGTCTTGCACATCCGTTTTAGAGTTTGAAGCATCTAGAGATGGGCTTTACTTTGTTTCTGAGGATAAATCTTCTGGACAATCTACTGATAAGGGCAGGGCATGGCAGCAAACTTTCGTGAATCTACTGACACGTTTAGATGCAGCATACCATTCCTTTACATGTAAGTCGATTACTTTCTGTTTGTACTTTCATTACATACATGCTCAGAACTGTGAACGTGTTTACTTGTCATGAGGTCACCAATGTCTAGTCAGAAGTTAGAAGTTCTACATGATTTTGAATTTCTGATGCAATAGTTCCCCCTGCCTGATAGTATGAGTTCTTCTGTTTAATTGTTTTTCCATTTGTTCTTTGTTGCAAGCAGGTGCAGAACAAGACTGGAAACGTGGCCAGCTCAACATGGAAACTGCTGGAAAAGGCTTGTGTTCAGCTACCAATCAACTTTCTGTAGTCTCTGTCAAGGCAAAATCTGCTTTAGGTCCGTCCTCTCCCACTTCTGGAATTGTTGTTTGCTTCTTTTATCATCCAATGTCGAAATTTGTAAGATTCCTTTTATTTTAATTCTTGTAGAATAATGCCATGTATATCTTGTCCCAGTTGATCTGCAGGATACTCTGGTAGACATGTATGAACGTGCTTGTGAAGTCAGTGTATCATTATCTGGATTCAAACATATTTCACAGGACCGCACTGCCTTGACTGCTGAATGTGGCTCCTTGCTCGAGGAGGTAAATCCGTGCATGATTTAATCCCATTTTGTTGACATATCTCTACTTTGACTGCATGGGAACTCCTAGTTGTGAATTCGGTTGTATGCTTTAAGGTTTGCAAGTTTAAATGGTCAGGAACTTTTAAGAGATTTAGTCTGCAGTTGAGGAACTAATATTGTTCAGCTTCATATCTGAAATGCTTTGATGATAAAAAAAATTATATTCTTCAGTTAAGTAAAACTTGGCAGTTAGATAGATATCTCATCTACGGTATGCATGTCCTTTCTAGTTATTGGCAATTATTATTCGAAAACTTGCTCTTGATTTCCTGGCAAATTATTTACAGGTTTTGGCTATAGCAGAGGGGTTGCATGATGTCTACACTTTGGGAAAGGAAGCTGCTGCATTGCACAGTTCCCTTACGGCAAATATTTCCAAGGTTTGTCATGAATTTTTTCTATCAAATTTCCTCCCTTCAAGATCAATATAAATACTTGCACCTGGTTACTCATGGTAATATTTATCTTGTACATCACACGTGCATGCTGTTTGATGACTTTGATTGAGATTTTAATAATTCAGTACTGACATGGTGATGATATTTTTGGCTCTTAGAAGCAGTCCAGAGAAATGCTAAGCTTTATGCCTAGGACTCAGGAATACATGGCACCTTTAGTGTTTGGTAGAATGTGATATTTTTTCTCTAATGAAAAAGCTTTGTTTTGATGCTTGGCAGGCAAATACGATCTTACTTCCACTTGAAGCTTTGTTGTCTGCTGATGTGGCTGTTATGTCTGAAGCGATCTCAAAGGAAAGAGAGAAGAATAACACCAGTATGCCTCTTAGTCATGGAAAGGCATTATACCAATCTTACATCACTAGAGTAAGGGAAGCTTGCAAAAACATAGAGCCTGTGGTGCCCCTATTAACCGAATACGTGAAGGAGCTGCACTCCATGGTGATTAAGCTTGGACGCCTTTCAAGTCTTCATGCAGGGAATCTTCATAAGGTAATTAGCTAGGACATGTATACTTGTGTCACAGACGCTTAATCTTTTTATTTATTTTTATGTTTTGATGCTTGACCTGAAATTTTCACATGTCTCTTGGTACATGTAATTTCACTCCGCGTTTCTCTTATTCACAGGCTTTAGAAGTTATTGAAGAAAGTGAAACTGAGAGATCACAGGATATGCCCTCTGCACGTCCAGATCTTCTGCAAAGTGATTCGTCAGTTGAGAAGGATAAAAGCTCTTCTGGAAGCAGGGAAGGTGTCTCTCAGGATTTGGTTATTGATACTGATGGTTCTCTACAAGATGAATGTTGGATTTCTCCACCAGAGCACTCATATACTAGCAGTTCAGGATGTACAACATTGTTGACCCAGCTTACTTCTGAGAATTTGGAGAAAATAGATGCCCTTTTGGACAGCGGGCCTGGAATAGAGGGTCCTGCTGCTAATAGTCAGCAAGCAAGAGATGGTAGAACTGATTCAGAATCAGACTCAAGTAGCAATAAGCAGGCGTTTTCAAACAATGTCACACAAGCTAGCAGTATTCATGTGGCTGAAACTTCTTTTGTGGAGGAGGGAAGAATTGAAACTGAGGATAACACTGGAGCCTTCAAACAGGTTAGAGGACAAGAATGTGACAGCAGTGACAATAAATCCTATTCAGATACTCGAATGACCAGAGGTAAGATATTGTCATTGCCATTTATATTTTATTATTCCTATTTGAGGTCAAGTAGGGTTCTCTTCAACTTCTTGTAGCATTGTACAGTATATAGTATCCAACAACCCTCAGAGCATTGAACTTTGATTAAATTGTAAGTGCTCTGTCAGCACCATTTTAACACTGCATATAATTTTTCTTCAAGGAAGAACTAGCAATTATACATGCTGCAGAAATATTTCAAGCACAACTTTTACTTTCTCAACCGTTTCTGTTTAATACTTAATCTTACTTCTCATCTGTACAAAAAATACTGATGCACGAAATGGATAAATTTAATATTTTCAAATTGCACCATTGCTACGTTAGATTGAATATTACAGATCATCATAAGACTTCCTATTTTCCTAGCTCGTTCTGTGTGAAATTTTCATGAAATATTAGGCCTTTAAGAATTCTGAAGCTGAGACAGATTTATATTGATATGTTTCTGCTCCACAGGTAAAAATCCTTTTGCTCTGTCTATCCTGAAGCAAGTGGAACATAAGTTACATGGACGAGATATAGATGGTACCAGGTGAGCAAATAAGAGGGAAGAGTTTTAGTAGCCATCCAAATCTATTGCTGTATGTTATCCAGTTTTATTGATCTCATTCTCATATCATTCTCTTTAGGTCCTTGAAAATTTCGGAGCAAGTAGACTATCTTCTTAAGCAGGCGACAAGCATCGACAATTTGTGTAATATGTACGAGGGTTGGACACCTTGGATATGATTCAAATTTCACCGATACAACTTTCATCAATGTATGCTGTCCAGGTACTAGCTGAATATTCTGCTGAAGCCCTGTAGTAGCAACTCTTTTGTTCATCTGTATGTTTTTAAAATGCAAGATCTCCATGTAGGTGAGTGTAGATGTTACAAGCTAAGAATTGTCTTCATTTCTCCGCAGTCCGTTTGGTGACCTTCTTGAGATAGAAAGGAGCTGTTCAAACAGTGAAATCTCTGACAAAACCTGAGTAGTGACCTTGAGATAGAAAGGGCTGTTCAAACAGTAACAATTTCTAATGAAACCTAAATTGACGTGCTCAGCACTGGCTCGGCCTTCTTTAGTCTTTAACCTGGATCAGTCAGTGCCTAATGGGCTAGTAATGAAACTTGCCAGTAAGCCTAGTGTACACTACAGGTTCCTAAACATGTAATGTTGCACCAGTCATGTCCGGAAACTTGTCCATTAAGTACTGATATGGTGGTGGAACAAACATGTGGTCGTCTTACTTATCCAATAAGGGGACAACAACAGGGGTCTTATTTATTCCAACGAGGGGACAAAAACAGGGTTTCAATAACTGCTCAGGATGATGTAAAACGTTTATATTGTATCTTAGAAAACCAGAATGAGTCGGTAGATCCAAAACCAGAAAGTACTATTTCCACAGTTTTTCTCACCATGAAGGATCAGCTTAAGTCGAGGCCTCAATTGACATGTCTTCTGATATATTTTTTCCATTTTGCTGTCAGTATCCAATCATCTAAGTTGATATCTCTGATTCCATTTTTAGTTCAGTGGCCATTTTAGCATAGGAACAGGTCTCTACTTTTGGTCCCTCAGCTATTGCCGACTTCAATTTTAACCGTGAACCTTTTACTCCAACTCTCAGAAACGAACAAATCTTATCCGAAGCTGGTTCGTGGGGTGGTTTTGCCATGTTTGCTAACAGTTATCAACCCTTCCACATAGGCTACCACATCATCAAGCTGACCCCATGTGTCAGCCTCTCTGTCTTCTCATCTTTGCATCTCTCCTTGCTGCATCCATCCAAGCAGGTGGCTATTCAGAAGGAGGCGGCGGCAGCGCTGCATGGGAATGTCCGAGTCAGCGTTGAAACTGGGACCTGGTATTCAAAAGGACCTGGTCTTATAACTCTACATGTCTGAGTCAGCGTTGGCAAGGTAGAAGGATGATGATGAAGAGAATGAAAAAGATCAATTTTGGAGAAGAGTCAAAATGAATTTCATGGTGTTGCTAAAAAGAAGCTCACCAAGCTTGAGGAAGAAGGTGGCAGCCCCCTACCTCTTCATATGAACGTGAAAGAGGATGGAGATAGGGGCACCAGTGGGGCGGCTTGCGGCTTCCTACCTTAAACTACGTACAGGTGCTTGCCACCAATTGACTGGGGCTGCAAACCAATGCCCGCGTTTGGTACATTGCGGCAGCCTGCACAAGCCTGCCAGCCATCACAACTGCCAAATAGAGGCATAGAGCTACAACAGAACTGCTGAAAACCATTTCCCAGATTTTGTCTCAGTCAGCAGAAAACCAGTTGGGAGAGGGCCAAGGGAGTAAAGTAAACTGATCCAAGAGTTCAAGGTTAAAAACAACCGGTTTCAGAGTTCAAGGTTGAAAAGTGAACTTCTGCAATAGTTAAGGGTTGAAAACTATAATGACACATAATCAAGAAAGCACTTACATAAACAGTTTCAGGACAAGCTATGCACAGTTCTGAAGTTGATTGACATAAAATAAACGGCGTTGAAGTTTAGGGTGAAATTTAAACTCAGCCGATCGTTGAGGGACCAAAAGCAGGGGCTCAAGGGCGCAGGGTTGTTTTGCCCACATCCTGGGATGTCCACTGATCGGGCTTATGGCCTTGTAAAACTCACCTCCTAGCAGGATTGTACTCTCACCCACCTTTTCAATGCAATGAAGGTCCTTTGCGTTTTCTCAAAAAAAAAAAGGTTTTGCCATATTTAGATAATTTGGTTTCCTTTTTTTAGATAATGTATAGTTTTGCTTGGCTATAGTTTTTGTTAATACCAAACAGTTTTACTATTTCTTTTGCAAGGGACCTATGTGTTTTACCTAGCTACTCCCTCCGTCCGAAAATACTTGTCATCAAAATGGATAAAAAGAGATGTATCTCAAACTAAAATATGTCTAGATACATCCCCTTTTATTCATTTTGATGACAAGTATTTCCGGACGGAGGGAGTACATTTTAATTGTTACATGGTAATGCTTGACTTGCAACCGAATCACTCTCCTTGTTATGTTTTCACCTCTTTTTATCTGTGGGGAAATTCCCTTTCGTGCTCATTTTCAATTTTGACTTCTGTTTTTTTAGAACTAGCTCTAAAGTACAGGTGATTTACCCAAATCATGTTACCCCTTTTTCAGAGTTTCGGGCAGAAGACATTTCATGGCAAAAGCAGGATACCATGTCAAGCAATTGTATGGTTGCTATAAATGACGGCGAGCCAAGTTAAAGAGGTTTGGCCACACCTACTATTTTCACTGTTTTCTGAAGCAAGGCTATGGTCATCTGTTTAACCATTTTTTTAATATGGCTGCTTGCATTTGATCCAGCTCTGCAGGCGTCATTTATAAGACAGCGCGGCTCGACTTCCCTGCAGCATGTGGCATGAACGGCTACGGATGCTTCCAAGCAGAGGAGGGGCACCACTTTGGTACTGTTGGCCTCTGCATCTACAATGTTACGTTGCCATTCACATGCATTCTGGGATCCAGACAATGACATTGTGGAATGCTGAAGCTTAGCATGATATGAACGAAAATACCCTAAGCATTCGCAATTTGCATGGACACGCGGCGCGCTCACCCACAGGGATTCAAAATTGGTAAAGCTGTCAAATGTACATAATACGTTCCCTGTACATCTGATATTTTGGAAGCTCCTTTCCATGATCCAACTAGCATATTGGAAAGCGTAGGCGCTGGATATGCAACTGTCAAAATGCCGTTCGTATTCCACGGCTCCTCGTGGATCAGATGTAAATAGAAATGTTCAATGTCGATCGATGATCACAGTATATTGATCGGAGTTAAATGCGAGTGTAGAGCTATTCTACATGCTAGTAATGGGAACGTATCCGTTATCTCCCAGATGAGATCCTTGCAGTAACTTATGTCCACTCTTGTTGCTTTCTGTTTTTTTGTTTTTGTTTTTTTGTGCAGGTGCAGATTGATTGGAAATCCTAAGCGCAGCCTTGCAAAGTGACACGTTACTGGTGAGTTCGTGACAGGAGGAAAAAAAGGGAAATCTGCTGCTTATCATGATCAATGAATTCCTGTTCTCTTATTATAGTTATTATTTGAGTCGGAGATTGATCGCTTTATCTACATCCGAGTACGAACGCACGGCTTGTGGTCATGGGAAAGATAGGGCTCGGGTGGCCTGTATGCACGTAAGCAATGCAGCGACACCCTTGCCTTGCCCTCTCCAATTTTTTTTTTTCTGGCGTGTTGTTATTTCACACAGTTATTTTTCTCGTGCTTTTTGTATGGCGATGAAAGTATTTGCTTGGTAAATATCTGGTATATAGTGTGTGGAGCATTTTTTTAATAAGCAATACATTTACATGAGAACAAAATTCAGTTGTGGTTATTTATTTTTTAGTAAATAAATACATTTCCTTCTTTTTGAAGGAGAAACTGTGTGTCGCTTTCCTTTTGTTAGGTGATGGATGACAAAGTGCTGGTGCTGTTTCCTTTGCGATTTGGTGTCCTGCTTCCCGCTTAGTAGTTAACCACAACACTTTTATATGTACAACCTCTGGCCACAAGATTTGTTTGGTTCAATACAGTTTTCCCAGTGAAGAATCTTTCCTGCTGTGGTTGGTGATGATGGGGAAAGCTTAAGAATACTTTAAGCTAACACACTCGCATGAACTAGAGTGAAATTGTAGGGATGCCCGGCTTATGGGACCAACATCCCTAACCCGTTACCAGCAATAGTGGAATAGTTCACTTCAATTAAGAAAACCTAGCAAAAGTGGAAAACGAGAAATGAAGGGAATCTTGCCAGTAAATGCCGAGACTTCATGGTAACCAGATAAATTAAGAGCATCTTGCAAGTGCAGGCTAGGTTCCAATGGGAACCAGGTAAATTACGGTTGTTTGATCGTGATTGAACGATGGCAATTTTCACGAAAAAATACCTTTATAAATTGAAAACTGCCAACCCCTACAACTAAAGTTGCCACCCCTCTACAACTAAAACTGCCATCTAAATCGTTCGCAAATAACATCCCCTAGCGACCCAGCTATTGGGGTCTGCGAAATTAATCCCTTGCAAAAAAGAGAAAAATGAAAAATTAAGAGCAATCCTAAAGGTAACCACATAAATTTCTATTGAAAAACGAAATCTCCCTTGAAGATAATAATATGAAATTGCATATGGATGGATTGAGGGGTTGGTGAGGGCGATGCGTCTGGTGGATGCTGATCACTCAGCCCACATCTGCTGCCTCCAGTTAAAATAAAGGACGCTCGACCATGCGATCCACTACCTCCCAAACCCGACACTCCAACCCCTACCGAGAGGAGGAGCACCAGGAGGCCGCCCACCACCACCACCACCACCCCCACCATGGCCATGGCGACGGCGCTCCGCAAGCTCTCCGCCCGCGGCCAGCCCCTCTCCCGCCTCACGCCGCTCTACTCCATGGTAACCTCCGCTCTTCCCCTTTTTTTCTTCTTCTCTTCTTATAAATCATTTTTGGCGGCGGTCCTCTGGTTTATCGGCGCCCGCTCCTGCTCTTCCGAAACAATCACGCTCATCCATTTTTCCTTGTTTGATTTGGCTTCGCAGGCGTCCCTGCCGGCCACGGAGGAGAGATCCGCAGTCACCGTACGTCCTCCCCATCCGCCCCGTGCCGATGCGCCCATTGCTCCCTGTCCGTTTGTTTGTTTGTTTGTCTGTTGCCCGTGCTTATCTTCTTTCCGTTGAGCGCAGTGGCCCAAGCAGTTGAACGCGCCGCTGGAGGAGGTCGACCCCGAGATTGCCGACATCATCGAGCTCGAGAAGGCCCGCCAATGGAAGGTCCCTGCCGCCGCCATCATCAGCAACCACCACCGCCATATGACTGGCTGTTACCATGCTTGGTGCTGAATCGCGTCAGTCTGTCTGTCTGGTTGCAGGGGCTGGAGCTCATCCCGTCGGAGAACTTCACCTCCCTCTCGGTGATGCAGGCGGTCGGATCCGTCATGACCAACAAGTACAGCGAGGGGTACCCCGGCGCGAGATACTACGGTGGAAACGAGTGCGCTCTTGTTCCTTCTCCTCTCTGTATTTATATATCTGAAGAATGCTTGGAGCAGAAATTAAATGGATGTGGGGGTCAATAATGTGGACTGGCGGTCGTTTTGGCTTTTCTTGCCTGCAGATACATCGATATGGCCGAGACGCTGTGCCAGAAACGTGCTTTGGAGGCCTTCAATTTGGACCCAGAGAAGTGGGGAGGTAAATTCTTGATGATGGTTTTATTCTTGATTTCCTTATCAGGTTCTCTTGTGTCTGGTACAACTAATGACTCTGCAGGGTGTTTTTCTATAAATTCTATCCTTTATGTGGACATAGGGTCATTAGTTTTTTTCTTTTCTACTGCTTTTGGTGATGCAAATGAGAGAGCAGAGTGAAAATAAATAGGACGATCTGATTCGAGCCAATCTTATTATGCTCCACAGTTGACACCCTTTTACTTGATGGGAAATAGGGTAATCTTCTAAAGTAGTCTACTCGTAAAGTAAACAGGTCAAGTCCACAGCAGGTTCTTAGTCTGCATAAGAAATTTCTGTTGGCATATGTGCATACACCATTTACTGACATATGGTACACAGCTGGGATTAGACACTATTTGTATATTTTTAATATTTAGCTTGCATTGCTAACCACTATGTTCTTGGAGTGGTAATTGTCCTTCCACCAAATTGGGGGCGAGTTAACTGGATGACCAATTTCTGCCTCTGCAGTGAATGTGCAACCTCTATCCGGTTCACCTGCCAACTTCCATGTCTACACTGCTCTGCTGAAGCCACATGACAGAATTATGGCTCTGGATCTTCCTCACGGTGGACATCTTTCCCATGGTTACCAGGTATATCCATCTGCTTCTTTATTATCAACCTATTGTTTTTTATTTCTCTGGTGGGATGCAAGCATGATCAGCCATTGCTTGCTTGTTGCCATGTTTCTGTGTAGGTTGCTGTTTCTTTTGTTTTTTATGTCTGGTACTCCCTCCGTCCGAAAATACTTGTCATCAAAATGGACAAAAAGGGATGTATCTAAAACTAAAATACATCTAGATACATCTCCTTTTATTCATTTTGATGACAAGTATTTCCGGACGGAGGGAGTATTAGATAAGCACTTCATACTGTAATGTAAAATACATACTAATAAGCTCATAATTCTCAATTATGTTTAGATATGATGTTTGAGAAACTCCCATGGCTCAATGGTTCCTTTCTTGTTTGCAGACTGACACAAAGAAAATCTCAGCAGTTTCAATATTCTTTGAGACAATGCCTTACAGACTGGATGAAAGCACTGGCTTGATTGATTATGACCAGGTGAACTCCTTATTTATTCATTTCATGTCATGGAAGTTTTGGGATCTCCCGATCAGTTTTAACATTACTTATGCATGTTTCATGAAGTGGAAAAAGTGCGTATTTTTTGTTTTTAGCAACATTCAGCTAAAATAAATGGTTTCTTACTGCATTGTCTAGGATATTTTCATTGTTATATGTCTCCTTCAGTAGTCAAATTATTTCAAGATGAATTATCTTAACTCCATGTGTTGCTACTTCATTTTCTACTTCTGAACAGTTGGAGAAAAGTGCCGTTCTTTTTAGGCCAAAGTTGATTGTTGCTGGTGCTAGTGCATATGCTCGCCTTTATGATTATAACCGCATGCGGAAGGCAAGTTCATTTTCTTCAGTAATGAACAATGAATCCCCCCCCCCCCCCCTCCTAATCAGTCATTAACTTCAATTTCTATTGTGCAATTGGCAGATCTGTGACAAGCAGAAGGCAGTTCTTCTCGCAGACATGGCACATATCAGTGGCCTAGTTGCTGCTGGTGTCATTCCTTCTCCTTTTGAGTATGCAGATGTGGTGACTACCACTACCCACAAGTCACTCCGTGGTCCACGTGGAGCCATGATCTTTTTTCGGAAGGGGGTGAAAGAAATAAACAAACAAGGGAAGGAGGTATTGCCGGAGAAATACAATAAAATGATACTCCCTCCGTCCGTAAATACTTGTCATCAAAATGGATAAAAGGGGATGTATCTAGATGTATTTTAGTTCTAGATACATCTCTTTTTATCCATTTTGATGACAAGTATTTTCGGACGGAGGGAGTAGTAGCATAGAGTGTTGAAGATGTTTGTTCTCTACTGAGCTTAACCTGTAGTACTCATATTACCTGCAGAATGCTAAGGCCTAACAATCTATTTTGATATAGGTTAAGTATGATTTTGAGGACAAAATCAATGCTGCTGTCTTCCCAGGTCTGCAAGGTGGACCCCATAACCATACTATTACTGGCCTGGCCGTTGCGCTTAAGCAGGTATGCAGCACTTCTGTTCCTTAATTATTTTGTATTTTATACAGTTTGCCGTTGTGTGTAATTAACGCCCTAATGTGCTGTTTAAATTTCAGGCAACTACTCAGGAGTACAGAGCTTATCAAGAGCAAGTTATGAGTAACTCTGCTAGATTTGCTGAGGTATTTTGTGGTTATAATTTGCTAGAAATATTTGCCCAGGAAAACTGGACCTATGATACCTGTCAGTCACTATGACGACTAACCTCTTTATGGTTATGTTAGTAGCAGCTTGTAGACAATCTAATTATATTATATCTACCGTATAGTTTGTCTCATGCCAGCATTAAGTACCAGCTTGTAGAACTTATTTCAAATTGCTTTGTTGGAATATGAGGAATAGGAGTACCGAGTACCAACATTAATTAATGCCAAACAGGATGTTTGGAAATGCAAATATCTATTACACTAGCATGATTAATTGCACTTTAATTTTAAAAACTTCTTTATTTAATGGCAATATTCTCATTTCCAGAGCTTGACTTCGAAAGGCTACGACATTGTTTCTGGTGGGACTGATAACCATTTAGTTTTGGTGAACCTCAAGAAAAAGGTAAGTACTTCATATTTTTGTGATTCTTTTTATCGGAATGTTGCTTGATATCCACCTGACCTGAAACTTACTGTTTCTTTATACACCATAGCTAGATGTACTAATTACAGCAAAACTTAGTTATTTTTAGAATATTATGACATGTCAGGACACTTATCATCCCATTCAAATTTCATGTCTAGGGAATAGATGGTTCACGAGTGGAGAAGGTTTTAGAAAATGTGCATATTGCAGCAAACAAGAACACGGTTCCTGGTGATGTTTCAGCTATGGTACCCGGAGGCATCAGGATGGGTAAACACATACGCTCATATAATGGTTATTCTAATTTTCTTTAAACTAAGTTAGCAAAACCTGATTACCTTTTCCATGATCTTGCAGGAACCCCCGCACTTACATCAAGAGGATTTGTTGAGGAGGACTTCGCCAAGGTTGCCGACTTCTTCGATTCGGCAGTGAACTTGGCTTTGAAGGTTAAAGCTGCAGCAGCAGGTATTAGAAGTCATAGAACTTCTTCGAACTTTTTTCTGTTGCTCTCCAGAGCCCAGAACCACATTTCCTTGTATATATATGCATGCCCTTACCTACTACAGTGATCATATTATTGATATTCTGTTGTTTCTCTTTCAATTTAGGTACCAAACTGAAGGACTTTGTTGCCACTTTGCAATCCGACAGCAACATCCAAGCTGAAATTGCAAAGCTTCGCCACGATGTGGAGGAATATGCGAAACAATTCCCAACAATTGGATTCGAGAAGGAGACCATGAAGTACAAGAACTAAGAACTGCTGTGTTTCAACAGCAAAGGTGTGCCCTGAGAAACAAATTATCTCTCCTCCAGTCCTTATGAAACACATGCTACTATATAAGGAATCCCCCTTGACTGTCTCGTTTGCTCCAGTCCGGGTTGTTTGCTTTTTTGGATTTCGCACCAAGCTTACATCTGCAATTTTTTTTTTTGCCCATCAACCTTACCTCTTTGCTTAAGCACATAAACGATTAATGCTGCTTTTCGCGTAATCACCGACATTCTGCTTTGTGTTTTCCTTGCAGGAAGCAAACAAGAAGCACAGCTGAGGACAAGTCCATGTAAACAATAGATCCACGATGAAGCACCATCTTATGTAAAAGGAATCCAAGCATTTTACAGAATATGGGAACTTTGTCAATAGTTTCTTATTGCAGGCACATACTGTAAGATGCTTCGCTGATATGCTATATGAACCGCCATCCTTCTTGGATAAACATTTACTTACACGCATTTCTCCATGTGCTCTGGGGATAACACGTATGATTCGGCTTTGAGATCTTGAGCGGTTCTTGAGCTCATGTAGGAACATTATATTTCTGATGAAGTTCCTGCCAAATTGTGTCAACCACGAGTCGGCAAGCGCTGTCCCCTGCTGTCCAGCCCCGTTGAGCAGGCAGTGTTCAATGCGCCGTTGATAATGCAGCTATGGATATGAAAAATTCTGTGTAATCCTGGGTGGGTAAGGGCGGCGTTTCCAATTTATCCTAAATTTTGGTGATACCCAAGGGGATGCACCAATGTCTGGACCTGCATCCAAACTCAAGCAAACAAAAGCATCAAAATTCATTCAAATCCAAGCATCCTAGGTTAATTATACCTACCACATTCACCAATGCTCCATATTACTTAATTATTCATAACATAGAAGTAACTAAACATAGTACTTAATTAGACCTAGCTTAAAAACATGCGCTAAATGGTCGATAAAAGTTGAGGTGGAGCTCAAAGGCGGTCGGGCGTCCGGCATCATCGGAGGAACCGCACGGTATCTCCTTGGCTAGTGGTGGCTCGGATGCGGGCTTCACGCTCGGACTTCACGATGCATTGACTCACATATTACTCGTATAAAGGAGCTGAAGTACCCGCTTTTCGGGGCATCGATGTTCGTGAGTGCCTTCTGCGTCGTCCATTTCGCGTATGCCTCATGCCGGTGCTTCCCTGACTCGATCGGTTTCCTAGGGGGGTCCATGACGTGTGGGCCATAGGCGCGCTCGAGGGGACCTTTCTGCAATGATTTTTGTTGCGCCTGCCTGCATGCGCCATTGCGCGCGTTGCCCCTCGTGCACCGGGTCCATGGTTACGGACAACTAGGAGCAAGGTGCTTGCCCTTATTCAAATAAATTTATCCTTGGAATGTTAGTGCTTGCCCTAAACCACACCCCCCTTCTTTGACAATGATCCATAAGTAGTATAGATCCGATGTAAGTCTTGCTGAGAACGTCACCTGCTCACCCTTGCTATAAACAATAAAACAATAATCTACTACAGAGGACTATTTCTATAATGATGCTTCTTAAACTTAATACTACGATGGCGGTGAGTAGCTAGGACAGTCAGGGTGCCTGCACGAGACCTCATGGGATTGCACCGTTTGCTTTTCCTTACCGAAAAAGGCTTTCGCCCCGTTTTATATATAAAGCACCGATCCACAAGCATCACGATACAAACTCACGCCACCGCCACACACAACACACACACACCCAAGGCAAGATACAAGGATACCGATCACCGCCACACCATCCCAACGACTACCAAGCCACTACAAATGCGCGAGGATGATCCGCTTGGAGCCAATGGAGACCTCTAATCCTCCGATGAGAGGTGAGACGGAAAACGACGGAACAAGGACTCCAAGATGGTGCCTCCTAGAAGGGAACGACCACTGATAGCCGCCACCATGTGATCCCAAAGATCGTGTTTTCACCCGGAGCAACTCGAAGGAGTAAGGGCACCGCAACGGAGCCTTCATGAAGGATACTGTAGGATCGGAAGTATGTCTAGAGGGGGGGGGGTGATTAGACTACTTGACAACTTAAAAGTTTTGCCTTTTGATTGGAGTGGATTCTTAGCAAGTTCACAATGATAACCAAGTCAAGTATCACCCTACACATGCAATTCTAGAGTTGTGGCAGCGGAAAGTAAATTGCATATAGTAAATGAGAGGTGGAGAAGAGCAAACGCAAGTTGGTGACACGGAGATTTTTCTCGTGGTTCCGATAGGTGGTGCTATCGTCAATCCACGTTGATGGAGACTTCAACCCACGGAGGGTAACGGCTGCATGAGTCCACGGAGGCTCCACCCACGAAGGGTCCACGAAGAAGCAACCTTGTCTATGCCATCATGGCCTACGCCCACGGAGGACTAGCCTTACTCGGGTAGATCTTCACGAAGTAGGCGATCTCCTTGCCCTTACAAACTCCTTGGTTCAACTCCACATCATGACGGAGGCTCCCAAGTGACACCTAACCAATCTAGGAGGCACCACCCTCCAAAAGGTAATAGATGGTGTTGGTGATGATGAACTCCTTGCTCTTGTGCTTCAAATGATAATCTCCCCAACACTCAACTCTCCTCACCGATTTGGCTGTGGTGGAGGAAGGGATTGAGTGGAAAGCAACTTGGGAAGGCTAGAAATCAAGTTTCATATGGTGGGAGTGGAGCAACTTGATTTCAACACAAGGGTAGGTAGTTTTCTTCTCGAAATGTAAGGTAGGAGTGGTAGTTCTTTCGATGGCTCTCTCCACGAATGAAGAGGAGGTGGAGGGTATTTATAGCCTCCACACAAAATCCAACTGTTACACACATTTGACCAATCTCGGTCGGACCGAAGTTGACAACTCGGTGAGACCGAAAGTTCAAATCTTGTGAGCGTTGGGATTTTCAGTGGGACCGAAAATACAATCTCGGTTAGTCCGATTCTTCCAAAGTCTAGGGTTTGCCAATTTCGGTGGGACCGACTTTCTCATCTCGGTGACACCGATTTGAGTCTGAAGATTCTGAAGCTTGGCAACACCAATTCGGTATGACCGAGTTTGGAATCGGAAAATCCGAGAATCTTAGGGTTTGGGTATATGGTGAGGTGGTTCATCTCGGTGTGGTGAGTTTGGAATCGGTGGGACCGAGATTACTTATGGGTTTATGTTGGAATGAAAGATTGCTGATAGTTTGAGAGATAAATCACTAAGCACTTGAGCAACCAGATCATCATCATAACCTCATCCCTTTTAATAGTATTGGCTTTCCTATGGACTCAATGTGATCTTGGATCACTAAACCAAAAATGGAGTCTTGAGCTTTTTGCCAATGTTTTCCTTAGCATTTTGAGGGTCCACATCATCGGTCATTGCCATACCCATATCTTGAACTTTCTGAAATATTCTCAAGAAATGATTAGTTCAATGATATATATGTTGTTATTAATTACCAAAACCACCCGGGATTAGTTGCACTTTCAATCTCCCCTTTTGGTAATTGATGACAACATATAGATCAAACTTCGACAAATGATATAATCAATGAATAACATCGTCGCTTTGAGAAGTATGTGATAAGCAAGAGCTCCCCCTAAATTTGTGCATTATTTAAGATTTGCTTTTGAATGCAAATGCACAATCGATTAGGATCATGGGTTACTCTTCCATGTCACATACATCTTGGTGGAGCGCACAAAAATGATAAGAATGAATAACATGCACCCAATCACCAAGACATGAGTAAGTGATCATACAAGATATGAATGGAATATGATAAGCATCAAGCACACATTAAGCACAGTATGATCAAGCACTCATCAAGATAGAACAAACGAGTATCAAACACACGAAATGTCTCAAAGAACTCAAAAGTATCTCAAGGAAAACCGCAAACGAAAGAGCAAAAACGAGCACTCTCTCTCGAAGCCCTATGATCTATACAATTTCTCCCCTTTGGCAACAAGTTACCAAAAGTTTGAAAGGTATAGAGCTAATCGTCACTCGGGACTCTGCTGGCGGCTCTGTCTGCGTCGATGGAGTGGAGATAGCTGCATCTGCAAAGCTTCTGCTGAAGTCTGTGGAGCTGGAGGAGTGGATCTTGGAGCTGGTCTTTGAACCGACGGAGCTGTAGGAGGTCTTGATGTAGTAGCCACAGGGTGCGACCATGGAATAGCGGTGATCTGGGCTTTGTGGGCCTTGGAGCAGGCTGCTCATAGTCATCTGGACCATATCACCTTCCATCTCCTCATGAGTTCTGCCTTCTCCTCTTAGCTTCCTCGATGTCCGCCTCAAGCTTGTTGACGGTGACCTGCACTTGATCCTTAACGTCCGAGCATGGAACTTATCTTCAACTATCCTCTCAAGGCTCTCCCGAGGCGCACTATCTTGGCCAAAGCGTAGCTCAATTCTCCGAGTGGCTTCAAGAAGTTGTTCTGCAACGCTCTTGGGCTTTCTTCCGCTTCCTTCTCAGCTTTAGCTTGTTTGGCGACTTCAGACTTAGCATGTCCTTCTACAGATGTGGGAGCATCCTCGGTCATCACAATCTCATTATCTTCGTGTTCGGGCTGCGGTGGCAAGTGGGGTCTATCCAACAGGTAGGTGTCCGTGCCAAACTTGGCATTAATGAGCATCTGAATATGCGGAGCAAACCCACACGACCTCTTTTCAGTCTGTCTGCTGTCCTCTTGATAGTCTCAACTATCGGGTCCATCACCTTAAAAGGTGTCTTCGATCTAGAATGTGCAGCATGTTGATAGAGTACCCTCTTATCATGCGGTGGTCTCCTGACTTAGGCATCAAAGTATGCCTCAGAATGGTATTGGTGGTTGGGAGACCTGCCTGAAGATAATAGACTGAACCAAGCTTCCATATCTCAACATCCTTCTCTTTTACCTCATTGTACATGTTCTTCATTGACTCGTGATTTTTCTTCGGAATGCCATAGACATCAACATCATCCTCTTTTGATACTGGAGCATTCAGCAATGCTCTCCATTCTTCAACAGTTGAATGGAATCTACGCCTTCATCATCCATACAATTCTGCCATCTGGATAGAAGTGTGCGGTGGCATAGAACTGCATGATCATCTCATCATTCCAAGCAGTCAACTTCTGACCTACAAATTCTGCAATCCCACAAGCAGTGAAGCTTTCATGCACATGTGGGAAGTAGTCTCTGTGCTCTTCACTGTCGATGTAATTCCAGTCTACATATCTGGTGTCAACAACAATTGGCTTCTTATCCATGAGCACTGTCTCATAAAAGTCTTGTTGCTCTCTTGTGTGGAATCTTGAGTCAACTGCTGTTCTTCTCCTGGTGGCATATGGATCTGCTTGCCTCCATAGCCTGAGACCTTTATCCTTCCTTTCCTTCATATTTTCAGCTCGAGGATGAGCTTCATTATGAACTGGCAGTTTCTGTCTGAGCTTGAGCAAAACATGAGCCTCATCATCTGATTCTGCAGGTGGCACATTGTCCTTCTTCTTCTCTGAAGCAGGTATGTTCCTCACAGTCTTCTTTGGCTTGGCAGCAGGTTTGGCTTGGGCTGCCTTTCTTTGGAGCTGATTGCTTAGCTTTTGTGGGTGCTCGCCTACGATGGCATCTCCCATCAACTTCGCTTCGAGGAGGCTGAGGTGCTTCCTCATCGAATCATCATCATCATCGACTTCTTCATGAACTAGCCTCTTCCTCTTGGAAGTTTTCTTGATCTTCTTTGGAGGTTTCTTCCATCTTGAGCTTCGTGCACAAATGGATTTCTTCACCTTCTTGGTGCCTTTCTTTGTTGTTTCCTTGATAGCCCTTGGCAACCACTTGCCTTTTGGCTTAGAAGTTATTTCCTCATCTGCAACAAAGTCTGAATCCTCCTCATCGTAATTCCTCTTCCTCCACGCCACAGTGGCAGTGCTGAGCAGATCCACTTGGAGTGCTTCTCTCTCCATCATCTGAAAAACTGCTTGCTACGGACTTGTAGCTGCCTCTGGAATCTCAAGCGGCATCTCGGACACTGTTCGATTGTCACTTCCATCGACATGGTGACAACTTTGTGAATAGAATAGGCATAGGCGAGAATAGAAGAGTTATCACAAACTGCAGAGGATTTTGCAAAAGGAATGAGTTCAAACTTTAGTTTTAGGTTTTCACAGAATACATGTCGGTCGACCGAGTCTATAAATTCGTGAAACCGAAGTGTCTAAACAGACCACATACACCACTTTCGGTTGGACGAAATGGGTTTCGATCTAGCCGAGACCACTAGGGTTTCACTGAATCTTCACTTCGGTCTTACCGATTTGCACAACTCGGTTTCACCGAAAAGTGCGGTCAATGGCCGAGGCCAAATCGGTCGATCCGAGAATGTCGAATCGGTCACACCGAGATGTGTTGGCGGAAACCTAACCCTAAAATTTTCACTCGAATTTTGTTCTATGACCTAAACGGCTGGATAGGGAGATCTCAATCTTGGCAAGAAACTTGACAACGCCTAACGTGCATTGAATCAGCGGTTGGAGCACGAGAGGGATGAAACTCACCCAATGCGGTGGAGCTTCACTACGGCGGCAACGGCGCGATGAGAAAGTCCGTTGACGGCGATGGAGACCAGCGCGGCGCGACAGTGACGGCGGAGGCGATCCGGAGACCAAGGCGACGGCGCGAAGGTTTGAGGCGAGCGTTTGAAGAAGTAATCAGCGCGCTGTCCTCGGGTATATATACCCTTCGGTGTCGGTGGGACCGAGTTTGAAAACTTCGGTGGGACCGAGATGGTTAGCTGCGTGCGATTACACACTTCGTCACGCCGAAATTTGAAACTTCGGTTTCACCGAGGTGAAAACCTAGATCAATCCAAGTGATTTGATGCGTCGATTTGAGTATATCGGTTTGACCGAAAGTACTTAGAAGGTTTTGGAAGTTAGGCTTTTGACGGATCGGTGGCTCGAAAGTGCTCCTCACTCGGTCGTCGAAAAAGTCTTGTTCAAAGTTTGTGATATAAGCATGAATAGAGTTTGAGACAAGAAAGCATAGATAGCTAGGGAGGAACTTAGGCATTCTTGTCCATCCATTTGGTCAAAAAGAAAGAAAGCCAAAAGACCAAAGCAACAAATGGATGTCCTCGAATGGATAAAATCATGCATCCAACATGCTCACACAATAAGATAGCAAATGAAATATGTGTCAAACATGCACAAACAAAACACTAACAGCTAGCACACAATTTGGCGATGACTAGGTCATCTATATATGAGTATATTGACTTAGGAGTCAAATGAGAACATTTGATCATAGGTCATACTCATCGTTTAAGCACAAGTGGGGTTACCACTTTTCCATAAAGCATTAATGTGTTCACATCGTTAGAAGATGCTTTGGCTCATTTCTTTAGAGCAAAGCTCCCCCTTGATGTGAGAACCCCTTTTAAAGGGTCAAACTAACCTTGGGTTGTCGTTGAAGACTTCATGTAGATGTTGAAGATGTGGATGCTCAATGTTGATGAAGATCATCGAAAATTGGGAGCAATCCTTTGGATTCGGGCACTTTCAATACCTACATGGGTTAGTCCCACAAGGAACAAACAAGGATATCCATGGACATAGATTGAAGTACACAATAGATGATGTCCATGAAAGCAATGATTACCTTGTCCCTTGACTTACCAACATGAGGGTTTGTGACTCCATGAACTAGTGCAAGATGTAGAAGTTGATTGCACAAGTCCTTGCCAAAACGAATGTGAGTGAAGTATGTTGGCGGAGTCACCCTCAAGAACTCTCTAGTTCTTCTTCTTCGGGATCCACATCATCTTGATGGGAATCCTTGGGGTAGTAGTTGAGCTTGTCGAAGTAGAACTTGAAGTTGCCTTGGGAACCCACTTGACCATGGCCTTGGGTGCTTCAATGAATGCATCAATCTCCTCTTGAAGCTTGTCCTTGCCTTTTAGCTTGTGGTCTTGTGGTGGAAGGTCATCTTGAGCTTGTTACTCATTGGAAGAAGTAGGATCGTACTTCTCCTCTTGAGAGACGAACTTTGGAGTGGGATATTGACCTTCTTCCCATTCAACACCCTCGGCGTTGAACTTTCGCTCAAAACCAATTCCTTGATTCTTCCGGTGTCTTCCTTGTTTGCGAACAATTTCCTCAAAGCTCTTGCTTCCGGCAAGACTCTTGTAGACACCTTTCTCTATAATCCCTTTCAATAGTCTATTTTCTTGCTCAAGTGAAACTTGGCTTGAAACATTGTTAGTGGAATCAAGAGAATTACTAGAAGTAACAACATTTGATTTAGCATGATTATTGTTACTACTAGATGAAGAATTTTTCTTATGCTTGTCATGCTTAGTTTTGATAGGTGGCAAGAAATTAGACAAGAGAAGTCGTTTGGCAAGATATGAAGAACTCTTCTTTGAAGATCGTCATTGATAGCTTTTAGAAACTCATGTTCTTGCTCTAGATTGAGCTTCTCGAGCGTAGCTTCTCATGAGATCTTAGGAGCTCTCTATGATCTTCTTGAGTTGTTTCATGAGCTAACTTAAGAGTGTTTAGTTCTTTAGTTAGGCGCTCAATCTCCTTCATAGCATTGTCATTCGACTCTTCTCGACTATAAAGACTACTAGCATGTTCATCATTACTAAGCTCACTAGATTTATCATGTAAAAGCTCATCTTCACCAAGCAAGTCATCCTCATCACTATCAAAGTCAATAAACTCAGGATGTGATACCTTGGGGCCTTTTGCCATGAAGCATCTTCCAATTCCCTCATTTGGTGAATCAAATATGTCATAGGAGTTGGAGTTGGAGGACACGAGAGCAAGACCGCAACACCTTCATCTTGATTGTATTCGGAGTTGGAGTGATAGCTTCTTTCGAGTGATTGTCGAGTCGGAGCGGAAACCCATTCACCAACATGAGCTTGATGTTTTCTTCTTGTGTAGCTCCTTGATGACTTGTCTTTCCTTTCCGAATCCTTGCTTCTCCGAGAGGATCTTCGTTCATAACGATCATCTCTACTCCTTCTCTCTCTCGAGGCGACTCTTCTCTTGAGCTTCTTCTTCTTGGAGATTCTTCTCTTCTCTTGTGGGGAGTCGAACACTCATTTGAGTAGTGTCGGGTCTTCCACAATTGTAGCAGTTTCGATCACGACTAGAAGATCTCTTTTCATCATATGATCTAGACTTTGAGCTTCTTTCCTTGCTTCTACTCTTGTAGAATTTGTTGAAGTTCTTCACCATTAGGCTTATCTCTTCATTGGAAACTAGCTTGTCACTTGAGGATGTGGGAGCTTCAACTGCAGCTTTGTAAGCACCACTTGACTTGTTGTGAAGCTCTTCCTTATCTTTAAGTGTCATCTCATGAGCAACAATCCTTCCAATGACTTCGGTAGGCTTGAGATCTTTGTAGTTTGGCATCATTTGGATCAAAGTGCACACGGTGTCATACTTTCCATCCAAAGCTCTGAGAATCTTCTTGATGATGAATCGGTCGGTCATTTCTTCACTTCCTAAGCCTGCCATCTCATTGGTGATGAGAGCAAGCCTAGAATACATTTCAGCGACTCCTTCACCTTCCTTCATCTTGAACTTGTCAAGCTGACCTTGAAGAACATCTAGCTTTGATTCCTTCACGGACTCGGTACCTTCGTGCATTTCGACCAAAGTATCCCAAATCTCTTTTGCATTCTCAAGACGGCTGATCTTGTTGAACTCCTCGGGACACAAAGCATTGAAGAGAATGTCACAAGCTTGAGCATTGTTCTGTAACATCCGCAACTCATCCGCAGTAGCTTCGCGATCCGGAACTTTTCCTTCTTCGAAGAACTCACCTTGCAAGCCAACACAAATAATGCCCCATGCGGCGGGGTTATGTCCAAGAATATGCATTTTCATTTTATGCTTCCAACTAGCAAAGTTTGAACCATCAAAGTAAGGACCTCTCGAAAATTACCCTCACTAGACGCCATACTCTCCTAGGTTGTGAAACCAAGCTTATGGAGTCCAATGCAATGGAAACCAATCCAATGGAGACCAAAGCTCGATACCACTTGTAGGATCGGAAGTATGTCTAGAGGGGGTGATTAGACTACTTGACAACTTAAAAGTTTTGCCTTTTGATTGGAGTGGATTCTTAGCAAGTTCACAATGATAACCAAGTCAAGTATCACCCTACACATGCAATTCTAGAGTTGTGGCAGCGGAAAGTAAATTGCACGTATAGTAAATGAGAGGTGGAGAAGAGCAAGCGCAAGTTGGTGACACGGAGATTTTTCTCGTGGTTCCGATAGGTGGTGCTATCGTCAATCCACGTTGATGGAGACTTCAACCCACGGAGGGTAACGCTGCCTGTGAGTCCACGGAGGGCTCCACCCACGAAGGGTCCACGAAGAAGCAACCTTGTCTATGCCATCATGGCCTACGTCCACGGAGGACTAGCCTTACTCGGGGTAGATCTTCACGAAGTAGGCGATCTCCTTGCCCTTACAAACTCCTTGGTTCAACTCCACATCATGATGGAGGCTCCCAAGTGACACCTAACCAATCTAGGAGGCACCACCCTCCAAAAGGTAATAGATGGTGTTGGTGATGATGAACTCCTTGCTCTTGTGCTTCAAATGATAATCTCCCCAACACTCAACTCTCCTCACTGATTTGGCTGTGGTGGAGGAAGGATTGAGTGGAAAGCAACTTGGGAAGGCTAGAAATCAAGTTTCATATGGTGGGAGTGGAGCAACTTGATTTCAACACAAGGGTAGGTAGTTTTCTTCGTAAATGTAAGGTAGGAGTGGTAGTTCTTTCGATGGCTCTCTCCACGAATGAAGAGGAGGTGGAGGGTATTTATAGCCTCCACACAAAATCCAACCGTTACACACATTTGACCAATCTCGGTCGGACCGAAGTTGACAACTCGGTGAGACCGAAAGTTCAAATCTTGTGAGCGTTGGGATTTTCGTGGGACCGAAAATACAATCTCGGTTAGTCCGATTCTTCCAAAGTCTAGGGTTTGCCAATTTCGGTGGGACCGACTTTCTCATCTCGGTGACACCGATTTGAGTCTGTATGTTCTGAAGCTTGGCAACACCAATTTCGGTATGACCGAGTTTGGAATCGGAAAATCCGAGAATCTTAGGGTTTGGGTATATGGTGAGGTGGTTCATCTCGGTGTGGTGAGTTTGGAATCGGTGGGACCGAGATTACTTATGGGTTTATGTTGGAATGAAAGATTGCTGATAGTTTGAGAGATAAATCACTAAGCACTTGAGCAACCAGATCATCATCATAACCTCATCCCTTTTAATAGTATTGGCTTTCCTATGGACTCAATGTGATCTTGGATCACTAAACCAAAAATGGAGTCTTGAGCTTTTGCCAATGTTTTCCTTAGCATTTTGAGGGTCCACATCATCGGTCATTGCCATACCCATATCATTGAACTTTCTGAAATATTCTCAAGAAATGATTAGTTCAATGATATATATGTTGTTATTAATTACCAAAACCACCCAGGGATTAGTTGCACTTTCAGATACGGTGTCCATGGACGCCGCCGCCGTCGGCCAATTCAAGATTGGGCAAGTGATGTACCCCGGCACGCCCACCCCTCCGACGCATCCTAATTCCGCCAACCACCAAAGACCATCCAACCGTGTGGCCATGGCCGCTCGCCCGCACCCGAGGCGCAAGTTCCGCCCACGAACGCCGTGCCTCCCACCGCCAGTGCCGCCGCCCTGCATCCAGACACCCCCAAGACCGACCAAAGTGACCGGCTTTGGGCCAAAGGGCACACCTGACCGAAGTGACCGCAGCATACGTCCCGCCTCGAACAACGTCGGAGCCGTGTCAGCCCACACACGGCCGGGGAACGGGGAGGAGGGGGAGCGGAAGCCTTCGGGCCGGCACACCCCTGTGCCAGTGATGGGTAGCCCGAGCTCGTCGGTGCCTCCCATCCCTCCAGCCTGCCTCCCCACCGGACACCTCCTGTGTCGCCCCACCTCGGCGGCGAACGCAGCTCCACGCGAGGCCACCAACGCACACCCGTCTATCGGCAAGAAGAGACCCGAAGGTCCGTCGCCAATCGCAAAGTAAGCCCACCGAGGAGCCCAACTGCACTGCCTGCCGTCGTCCAACCGCTGTAGCCTCCGGATTTCGGCCGGCCCGCCCATCGGCCAGCCGCTGCTGCGGCGCACCACCACCCGCCGTGGCCATGGCAGGGGCGGAGACCAGCAGCCTGCGCTGCCCGGCCCCAGATCCGGCCTCGACCTCGCCAATCCCGCCAACCAAGGCACGCCCTCCACCACCGCGCTGCCCAACGCACCACCGCCGCGCCGCTGTCATCGACCAGCCCCGACGCGCCGTCGTGCTACTGCGCCCAACGCCTAGCGCAGCACCCAGGCCTGGGTGAGCCGCCCCGTGCCTCGCCACCCGCACGAGGGGAAGAGAAGCACCCCGCCACCGCCGCCGCCGGCCGGGCTTCGCCCAGCCGCGCCCCTTGGCGTCGGCGAGGGAGGGGAGGAGGGACGCCCCGCCGGCGGCTAGGGTTTGAAGGAAATATGCCCTAGAGGCAATAATAAAGTTATTGTTTATTTCCTCATATCATGATAAATGTTTATTATTCATGCTAGAATTGTATTAACCGGAAACATGATACACGTGTGAATACATAGACAAACATAGTGTCACTAGTATGCCTCTACTTGAACTAGCTCATTGATCAAAGATGGTTATGTTTCCTAACCATAGGCATGTGTTGTCATTTGATTAATGGGATCACATCATTAGGAGAATGATGTGATTGACTTGACCCATTCCGTTAGCTTAGCACTTGATCGTTTAGTATGTTGCTATTGCTTTCTTCATGACTTATACAAAGTTCCTGCAACTATGAGATTGTGCAACTCCGTTTACGGAGGAACACTTTGTGTGCTACCAAACGTCACAACGAATCGGGTGATTATAACGGTGCTCTACAGGTGTCTCCGAAGGTACATGTTGAGTTGGCATAATTCGAGATTAGGTTTTGTCACTCCGATTGTTGGAGAGGTATCTCTGGGCCCTCTCGGTAATACTCATCACCTAAGCCTTGCAAGCATTGTAACTAATGAGTTAGTTATAAGATGATGTATTACGGAACGAGTAAAGAGACTTGCCGGTAATGAGATTGAACTAGTTATTGGATACCGACGATCGAATCTCAGGCAAGTAACATACCGATGACAAAGGGAACAACGTATGTTGTTATGCGGTTTGACCGATAAAGATCTTCGTAGAATAAGTAGGAACCAATATGAACATCCAGGTTCCGCTATTGGTTATTGATCGAGAATAGTTCTAGGTCATGTCTACATAGTTCTCGAACCCGTAGGGTCCGCAAGCTTAACGTTACGATGACAGTTTTATTATGAGTTTATAAGTTTCGATGTACCGAAGTTTGTTCGGAGTCCCGGATGTGATCACAGACATGACGAGGAGTCTCGAAATGGTCGAGACATAAAGATTGATATATAGGACGACTATATTCGGACATCGGAAGTGTTCCGGGTGATTTCGGAGAAAACCGGAGTGCTTGAGAGGGTTCTGGAACCCCCGGGAAGTATTGGGCCTTAGTGGGCCTGAGGGGAGAGAGAGGGCAGCAGCCCAGGAGGTGGCGCGCCCCCTCCCAAGGGGAGTCCGAATTGGACTAGGGGAGGGGACGCGGCCCCTCTTTCCCTCTCCCTCTCTCCCTCTTTCGTTCCCCTTCCTCCTTCCTAGTTGGACTAGAAAAGGGGAGCCCTACTCCCACTAGGAGGAGGACTCCCCCCTCCTTGGCGCGCCCCAAGGGCCGGCCGGCCTCCCCCCTTGATCCTTTATATACGGGGGCAGGGGGGCACCCCATAGACACAAGTTGATCTACGGATCATTCCTTAGCTGTGTGCGGTGCTCCCCTCCACCATATTCCACCTCGGTCATATCGTCGCGGAGTTTAGGCGAAGCCCTGCGCCGGTAGAACATCATCATCGTCACCACGCCGTCGTGCTGACGAAACTCATCTCCGGAGCTTTGCTGGATCGGAGGCCGGAGATCATCATCAAGCTGAACGTGTGCTGAACTCGGAGGCCCCATACGTTCGGTGCTTGGATCGTGAAGACGTACGGCTACATCAACCGCGTTGTGCTAACACTTCCGCTTACGGTCTACGAGGGTACGTGGACGAACACTCTCCCCTCTCGTTGCTATGCCATCACCATGATCTTGCGTGTGCGTAGGAATTTTTTTGAAATTACTACGTTCCCCAATAGTGGCATCCGAGCCTAGGTTTTATGCGTTGATGTTATATGCACGAGTAGAACACAAGTGAGTTGTGGGCGATACAAGTCATACTGCTTACCAGCATGTCATACTTTGGTTCGGCGGTATTGTGAGATGAAGCGGCCCAGACCGACATTACGCGTACGCTTACACGAGACTGGTTTCACCGTTACGAGCACTCGTGCTTAAAGGTGGCTGGCGGGTGTCTGTCTCTCTCACTTTAGCTGAATCGAGTGTGGCTACGCCCGGTCCTTGCGAAGGTTAAAA
Source organism: Aegilops speltoides (assembly GCA_021437245.1). NCBI lineage: Eukaryota > Viridiplantae > Streptophyta > Magnoliopsida > Poales > Poaceae > Aegilops > Aegilops speltoides. The sequence goes on from JAHHZJ010002221.1 coordinate 133,314, forward strand.
CAACACCAACTTGACGAACTATCGTTGTGGTTTTGATGCGTAGGTAAGAACGGTTCTTTCTCAGCCCGTAGCAGCCACGTAAAACTTGCAACAACAAAGTAGAGGACGTCTAACTTGTTTTTGCAGGGCATGTTGTGATGTGATATGGCCAAGACGTGATGCTATATTTTATTGTATGAGATGATCAGGTTTTGTAACCGAAGTTATTGGCAACTGGCAAGAGCCATATGGTTGTCGCTTTATTGTATGAAATGCAAACACCCTGTAATTGCTTTACTTTATCACTAAGCGGTAGCGATAGTCGTAGAAGCAATAGATGGCGTAAACGACAATGATGCTACGATGGAGATCAAGGTGTCGTGCCGGTGACGATGGTGATCACGACGGTGCTTCGGAGATGGAGATCACAAGCACAAGATGATGATGGCCATATCATATCACTTATATTGATTGCATGTGATGTTTATCCTTTATGCATCTTATCTTGCTTTGATTGACGATAGCATTTTAAGATGATCTCTCACTAAAATTATCAAGAAGTGTTCTCCCTGAGTATGCACCGTTGCCAAAGTTCGTCGTGCCCAGACACCACGTGATGATCGGGTGTGATAAGCTCTACGTCCATCTACAACGGGTGCAAGCCAGTTTTGCACACGCAGAATACTCGGGTTAAACTTGACGAGCCTAGCATATGCAGATATGGCCTCAGAACACGGAGACCGAAAGGTTGAGCGTGAATCATATAGTAGATATGATCAACATAGTGATGTTCACCATTGAAAACTACTGCATATCACGTGATGATCGGTTATGGTTTAGTTGATTTGGATCACGTAATCACTTAGATAACTAGAGAGATGTCTGTCTAAGTGGGAGTTCTTAAGTAATATGATTAATTGAACTTAAATTTATCATGAACTTAGTACCTGATAGTATTTTGCTTGTCTATGTTTGTTTGTAGATAGATAGCTCGTGCTGTTGTTCCGTTGAATGTTAATGCGTTCCTTGAGAAAGCAAAGTTGAAAGATGATGGTAGCAATTACACGGATCGGGTCCGTAACTCGAGGATTATCCTCATTGTCTGCCTGAAAAGTTACGCCTGGAAGCACCGCTGGGTGCCGAACTGCCGCTTGATGCAACCGACGACGTTAAGAACGTCCCGCGAGCAAAGCTGATGACTATTCTATAGTTCAGTGTGCCATGCTTTACGGCTTATAACCGGGCCTTCAACGACGTTTTGAACGTCATGGAGCATATGAGATGTTCCAGGAGTTGAAGTTAATATTTCAAGCAAATGCCCGGATTGAGAGATATGAAGTATCCAATAAGTTCTACAGCTGCAAGATGGAGGAGAATAGTTCTGTCAGTGAGCATATACTCAAAATGTCTGGGTATAATAATCACTTGATTCAACTGGGAGTTAATCTTCCGGATGATAGCGTCATTGATGAATTCTCCAATCATCGCCACCAAGCTACAAGAGCTTTGTGATGAACTATAATATGCAAGGGACGAACACGACTATTCCCGAGCTCTTCGCAATGCTAAAAGCTGCGGAGGTAGAAATCAAGAAGGAGCATCAAGTGTTGATGGTCAACAAGACCACTAGTTTCAAGAAAAAGGGCAAAGAGAAGAAGAAGGGGAACTTCAAGAAGAACAGCAAGCAAGTTGCTGCTCAAGAGAAGAAACCCAAGTCCGGACCTAAGCCTGAAATCGAGTGCTTCTACCGCAAGCGACTGGTCACTAGAAGCGGAACTGCCCCAAGTATTTGGCGGATAAGAAGGATGGCAAAGTAAACAAAGGTATATGTGATATACATGTTATTGATGTGTACCTAACTAGAGCTCGTAGTAGCACTGGTATTTGATACTGGTTCATTGCTAATATTTGCAACTCGAAACAGGGACTACGGAATAAGCGAGCACTGGCCAAGGACGAGGTGACGATGCGTGTGGGAAACAGTTCCAAAGTCGATGTGATCGCGGTCGGCACGCTACCTCTACATCTACCTTCGGGATTAGTTTTAGACCTGAATAATTGTTATTTGGTGCCAGCGTTGAGCATGAACATTATATCTGGATCTTGTTTGATGCGAGACGGTTATTCATTTAAATCAAAGAATAATGGTTGTTCTATTTATATGAGTAATATCTTTTATGGTCATGCACCCTTGAAGAGTGGTCTATTTTTATTGAATCTCGATAGTAGTGATACACATATTCATAGTGTTGAAACCAAAAGATGCAGAGTTGACAATGATTGTGCAACTTATTGGTGGCACTACCGTTTGGGTCATATGGGTGTAAAGCGCATGAAGAAACTCCATACTGATGGACTTTTGGAATCACTTGATTATGAATCACTTGGTACTTGCGAACCGTGCCTTATGGGCAAGATGACTAAAACGCCGTTCTCCGGAACTATGGAGCAAGCAACTGATTTGTTGGAAATCATACATACTGATGTTTGTGGTCCAATGAATGTTGAGGCTCGCGGCGGGTATCGTTATTTTCTCACCTTCACAGATGATTTGAGCAGATATAGGTATATCTACTTAATGAAACACAAGTCTGAAACATTTGAAAAGTTCAAAGAAATTCAGAGTGAAGTGGAAAATCATCGTAACAAGAAAATAAAGTTTCTACGATCTGATCGTGGAGGAGAATATTTGAGTTACGAGTTTGGTCTACACTTGAAACAATGTGGAATAGTTTGCAACTTACGCCACCGAACACCACAACGAAATGGTGTGTCCGAACGTCAGAATCGTACTTTACTTGATATGGTGCGATCTATGATGTCTCTTACTGATTTACCGCTATCGTTTTGGGGTTATGCTTTAGAGACGGCCGCATTCACGTTAAATAGGGCACCATCAAAATCCGTTGAGACGACGCATTATGAACTGTGGTTTGGAAAGAAACCAAAGTTGTCGTTTCTTAAAGTTTGGGGCTGCGATGCTTATGTGAAGAAACATCAACCAGATAAGCTCGAACCCAAATCGGAGAAATGTGTCTTCATAGGATACCCAAAAGAGACTGTTGGGTACACCTTCTATCACAGATCCGAAGGCAAGACATTCGTTGCTAAGAATGGATCCTTTCTAGAGAAGGAGTTTCTCTCAAAAGAAGTGAGTGGGAGGAAAGTAGAACTTGATGAGATAACTGTATCTACTCCCTTATTGGAAAGTAGTTCATCACAAGAACATGTTCCTGTGACATCTACACCAATTATTGAGGAAGCTAATGATAATGATCATGAAACTTCAGATCAAGTTTCTACTGAACCTCGTAGGTCTACCAGAGTAAGATCCGCACCAGAGTGGTACGATAATCCTATTCTGGAAGTCATGTTACTTGACCATGATGAACCTACGAACTATGAGGAAGCGATGATGAGCCCAGATTCCACAAAATGGCTAGAGGCCATGAAATCTGTGATGGGATCCATGTATGAAAACAAAGTGTGGACTTTGGTTGACTTGCCCGATGATCGGCAAGCCATTGAGAATAAATGGATCTTTAAGAAGAAGACCGACGATGGTAATGTAACTCGTCTATAAAGCTCGACTTGTTGCAAAAGGTTTTCGACAAGTTCAAGGGGTTGACTACGATGAGACTTTCTCACCCGTAGCGATGCTTAAGTCTGTCCGAATCATGTTAGCTATTGCTGCATTTCATGATTATAAAATTTGGCAAATGGATGTCAAGACTGCATTCTTGAATGGATTTCTAGAAGAAGAGTTGTATATGATGCAGCCGGAAGGTTTTGTTGATCCAAAAGGTGGTAACAAAGTGTGCAAGCTCCAGCGATCCATTTATGGACTGGTGCAAGCATCTCGGAGTTGGAATAAACATTTTGATAGTGTGATCAAAGCATATGGTTTTATCTGAGACTTTTGGAGAAGCCTCAGATTTACAAGAAAGTGAGTGGGAGCTCTATAGCATTTCTGATTTTATATGTAGATGACATATTATTAATCAGAAATGATATAGAATTTCTGGATAGCATAAAGGGATACTTGAATAAAAGTTTTTCAATGAAAGACCTCGGTGAAGCTGCTTACATATTGGGCATCAAGATCTATAGAGATAGATCAAGACGCTTAATAGGACTTTCACAAAGCACATAACTTGACAAAATTTTGAAAAAGTTCAAAATGGATCGAGCAAAGAAAGGATTCTTGCACGTGCTACAAGGTGTGAAGTTGAGTCAAACTCAATGCGACCACAGCAGAAGATAGAGAGAAAATGAAAATGTTCCTATGCTTCAGCCATAGGCTCTATCATGTATGCAATGTTGTGTACCAGACCGACGTATGCTTAGCAATAAGCTTGGCAGGAAGGTACCAAAGTAATCCAGAGTGGATCATGGACAGCGGTCAAGAACATCTGAAATACCGAAAAGGACTAAGGATATGTTTCTCGATATGGAGGTGACAAAGAGCTAGTCGTAAATGGTTACGTTGATGTAAGCTTTGACATCGATCCGGACGATTCTAAATCGCAAACCAGATACGTATTTTTATTAAACGGTGGAGCTGTAAGTTGGTGCGTTCTAAACAAAGCGTCGTGGCGGGATCTACATGTGAAGCGGAGTACATAGCTCTTCGAAGCAACAAATGAAGGAGTCGGATGAAGGAGTTCATTTCGATCTAGGTGTTATACCTAGTGCATCGGGACCAATGAAGATCTTACGTGACAATATCGTGCAATTGCCTTGGCAAAGGAATCCAGATTTCACAAGAGGACCAAGCACATCAAGAGACGCTTCAATTCCATTCGGGACCAAGTCCAAGTGGGAGACATAGAGATTTGCAAGATACATACGGATCTGAATGTTGCAGACCCGTTGACTAAGCCTCTCTCACGAGCAAAACATGATCAGCACCAAGACTCCATGGGTGTTAGAATCATTACTATGTAATCTAGATTATTGACTCTAGTGCAAGTGGGAGACTGAAGAAAAATATGCCCTAGAGGCAATAATAAAGTTATTATTTATTCCCTCATATCATGATAATTGTTTATTATTCATGCTAGAATTGTATTAACCGGAAACATGATACATGTGTGAATACATAGACAAACATAGTGTCACTAGTATGCCTCTACTTGAACTAGCTCATTGATCAAAGATGGTTATGTTTCCTAACCATAGGCATGTGTTGTCATTTGATTAATGGGATCACATCATTAGGAGAATGATGTGATTGACTTGACCCATTCCGTTAGCTTAGCACTTGATCGTTTAGTATGTTGCTATTGCTTTCTTCATGACTTATACAAAGTTCCTGCAACTATGAGATTGTGCAACTCCCGTTTACCAGAGGAACACTTTGTGTGCTACCAAACGTCACAACGTAGCTGCAGGTGTCTCTGAAGGTACATGTTGAGTTGGCATAATTCGAGATTAGGTTTTGTCACTCCGATTATCGGAGAGGTATCTCTGGGCCCTCTCGGTAATACTCATCACCTAAGCCTTGCAAGCATTGTAACTAATGAGTTAGTTATAAGATGATGTATTACGGAACGAGTAAAGAGACTTGCCGGTAACGAGATTGAACTAGGTATTGGATACCGACGATCGAATCTCGGGCAAATAACATACCGATGACAAAGGGAACAACGTATGTTGTTATGCGGTTTGACCGATAAAGATCTTCGTAGAATAAGTAGGAACCAATATGAACATCCAGGTTCTGCTATTGGTTATTGAGCGAGAATAGTTCTAGGTCATGTCTACATAGTTCTCGAACCCGTAGGGTCCGCACGCTTAACGTTACGATGACAGTTTTATTATGAGTTTATAAATTTTGATGTACCTAAGTTTGTTCGGAGTCCCGGATGTGATCACGGACATGACGAGGAGTCTTGAAATGGTCGAGACATAAAGATTGATATATTGGACGACTATATTCGAACACCGGAAGTGTTCCGGGTGATTTCGGAGAAAACCGGAGTGTCGGAGGGGTTACCGGAACCCCCCGGGGAAGTATTGGGCCTTAGTGGGCCTGAGGGGAGAGAGAGGGCAGCAGCCCAGGAGGTGGCGCGCCCCCTCCCAAGGGGAGTCCGAATTGGACTAGGGGAGGGGGGCGCGGCCCCTCTTTCCCTCTCCCTCTCCCCCTCTTTCCTTCCCCCTTCCTCCTTCCTTGTTGGTCTAGGAAAGGGGAGTCCTACTCCCACTAGGAGGAGGACTCCCCCCTCCTTGGCGCGTCCCAACGGCCGGCCGGCCTCCCCCTTGCTCCTTTATATATGGGGGTGGGGGGGGCACCCCATAGACACACAAGTTGATCTACGGATCGTTCCTTAGTCGTGTGCGGTGCCCCCCTCCACCATATTCCACCTCGGTCATATCGTCGCAGAGTTTAGGCGAAGCCCTGCGACGGTAGAACATCATCATCGTCACCACACCGTCGTGCTGATGGAACTCATCTCCGGAGCTTTGCTGGATTGGAGGCCAGAGATCGTCATCGAGTTGAACGTGTGCTGAACTCGGAGGCCCCGTACGTTCGGTGCTTGGATTGGTCGGATCGTGAAGACGTACGACTACATCAACCGCGTTGTGCTAACGCTTCCGCTTACGGTCTACGAGGGTAAGTGGACGAACACTCTCCCCTCTCGTTGCTATGCCATCACCATGATCTTGCGTGTGCGTAGGAATTTTTTTGAAATTACTACGTTCCCCAACAAGTCCTTCTAACCATCCAATCACAGGTTGGTTCGCTTTTTATGGCAAGTTTAGTGACGCAGGGATGACAACTTTAGTTGTCAAGCATGGGAACTTCTTTTCGGATGGCAACTTTCAATTTTTTTGGGTTTTTTTCCTTTTCGGATGGCAATTTTAGCTGTAAAAAATGTCAAGGCTGGAGTGCTTCGTGCCATACGTGTGGCACTTATCATTTGGGTAACTTTTTAAAAGTGAAAATTGCAAAATTTGGATCAAGTTTATAGAGATTTTTTTCTATATCTAAAATACCAAACATATACAATATACTCCCAATTTAGGATTAGGGTTTTTTGGAGTGTTTGTGCACATGTGAGATTTAGTGTTAGGCTCTTGAGATCGATTCAACGGCAACGACTACGGCTCTAGGGCAATGGTCCTTTGGGGCAACCCTATTGTAGAGCCTCAGGCGACCACTAACATTTGCCGTTCAAGTCTTCCTAGGATAATATTCCATGATGAGTAGGGTTGCTTGCGTTATTCCCCTTCTTTCTTCTACCAACCAAATACTTTAGCAACTTTAAGCAAACAAATATATCGTGATCACCAATGTGTCACCCGAGTGATTTCTTTTAAGTTTAAGCCGACTTCACCTAGACCATTGGATTGAAATCCAACGCCCGTCCTTCTTCTTCTTGTCGACGCCTGAAGTTTCTTTTTCCTAGCCCCCAACCAGTCGTCATCACCTGCAGCTGGTAGCCATTGTTGTGTGCCGCCTCACCGCCCCAACCTACCCAAGCCGCCATGTCTACTGTGTCGTCGCCCCCAACCTTCCCTTGAAACCCCGCACACCAACTTTGACGCGGTGACCCTGCATATGAACCTGTTAACCCCTTCCTCTCCTTCGTCGGCGATGCCTTCCTTGCCTCCATCAGGTCATTGTTGTATGATAAGGGGTATGTTAGTAATCAGCGAGGCGAATCTGAGTGCAGAGAAGATACAAAATACCTACATGGCTGAAAGGAAAAGCAAATGGACCCGACCCCTCTCCCTCCTCCCGGGACGCCCCCGCGGGCACACGGGAGGCCAACCTTGTTGGGGAACGTAGTAATTTCAAAAAATTTCCTACGCACACGCAAGATCATGGTGATGGCATAGCAACGAGAGGGAGAGTGTTCGTCCACGTACCCTCGTAGACCGTAAGCGGATGCGTTAGCACAACGTGGTTGATGTAGTCGTACGTCTTCACGATCCGACCGATCCAAGCACCGATCGTACGGGGCCTCCGAGTTCAGCACATGTTCAGCTCGATGACGATCTCCGGCCTCTGATCCAGCAAAGCTCCGGAGATGAGTTCCGTCAACACGACGGCGTGGTGACGATGATGATGTTCTATCGCGCAGGCTTCGCCTAAACTCATGACGATATGACCGAGGTGGAATATGGTGGAGGGGGGCACCGCACACGGCTAAGGAACGATCCGTAGATCAACTTGTGTCTATGGGGTGCCCCCCCGCCCCCGTATATAAAGGAGCAAGGGGGGAGGCCGGGCGGACCTTGGGGCGCGCCAAGGAGGGGGAGTCCTCCTCCTAGTGGGAGTAGGACTCCCTTTCCTAGTCCAACTAGGAAGGAGGAAGGGGAAGGAAAGAGGGGAGAGGGAGAGGAAAGAGGGGCCGCCCCTCCCTAGTCCAGTCGGACTCCCCTTGGGAGGGTGCGCCACCTCTGGGCTGCTGCCTCTCTCTCCCTCAGCCCACTAAGGCCCAATACTTCCCGGGGTTCGGTAACCCCTCCGGCACTCCGTTTTCTCCAAATCACCGGAACACTTCCGGTGTCGAATATAGTCGTCCAATATATCAATCTTTATGTCTCGACCATTTCGAGACTCCTCGTCATGTCCGTGATCACATCCGGGACTCCGAACAAACTTCGGTACATCAAAACTTATAAACTCATAATAAAACTATCATCGTAACGTTAAGCGTGCGGACCCTACGGGTTCAAGAACTATGTAGACATGACCTAGAACTATTCTCGGTCAATAAATAATAGCGGAACCTGGATATTCATATTGGTTCCTACTTATTCTACGAAGATCTTTATCGGTCAAACCGCATAACAACATACGTTGTTCCCTTTGTCATCGGTATGTTACTTGCCCGAGATTCGATCGTCGGTATCCAATACCTAGTTCAATATCGTTACCGGCAAGTCTCTTTACTCGTTCCATAGTACATCATCTTATAAATAACTCATTAGTTACAATGCTTGCAAGGCTTAGGTGATGAGTATTACCGAGAGGGCCCAGAGATACCTCTCCGACAATCGGAGTGACAAAACCTAATCTCGAGTTATGCCAACTCAACATGTACCTTCGGAGACACCTGTAGAGCACCTTTATAATCATCCAGTTATGTTGTGACGTTTGGTAGCACACAAAGTGTCCCTCCGGTAAACGGGAGTTGCAATATCTCATAGTTGCAGGAACTTTGTATAAGTCATGAAGAAAGCAATAGCAACATACTAAACGATCAAGTGCTAAGCTAACGGAATGGGTCAAGTCAATCACATCATTCTCCTAATGATGTGATCCCATTAATAAAATGACAACACATGCCTATGGTTAGGAAACATAACCATCTTTGATCAATGAGCTAGTTCAAGTAGAGGCATACTAGTGACACTATGTTTGTCTATATATTCACACATGTATCATGTTTCCGGTTAATACAATTCTAGCATGAATAATAAACATTTATCATGATATGAGGAAATAAATAATAACTTTATTATTGCCTCTAGGGCATATTTCCTTCATCTCCCACTTGCACTAGAGTCAATAATCTAGATTACATAGTAATGATTCTAACACCCATGGAGTCTTGGTGCTGATCATGTTTTGCTCGTGAGAGAGGCTTAGTCAACGGTCGCAACATTCAGATCCGTATGTATCTTGCAAATCTCTATGTCTCCCACTTGGACTTGGTCCCGAATGGAATTGAAGCGTCTCTTGATGTGCTTGGTCCTCTTGTGAAATCTAGATTCCTTTGCCAAGGCAATTGCACCAAGATTGTCACGAAGATCTTCATTGGTCCCGATGCACTAGGTATAACACCTAGATCGGAAATGAACTCCTTCATCCGCACTCCTTCATTTGCTGCTTCCAAGCAGCTATGTACTCCGCTTCACATGTAGATCCCGCCACGACGCTTTGTTTAGAACTGCACCAACTTACAGCTCCACCGCTTAATAAAATACGATCCGGTTTGCGATTTAGAATCGTCCGGATCGGTGTCAAAGCTTGCATCGACGTAACCATTTATGACTAGCTCTTTGTCACCTCCATATACGAGAAACATATCCTTAGTCCTTTTCGTATTTCATGATGTTCTTGACCGCTGTCCAAATGATCCACTCGATTACTTTGGTACCTTCCTGCCAAGCTTATTGCTAAGCATACGCCAGTCTGGTACACAACATTGCATACATGATAGAGCCTATGGCTGAAGCATAGGAACATTTTTCATTTTCTCTATCTTCTGCTGTGGTCGGGCATTGAGTTTGACTCAACTTCACACCTTGTAGCACAGCAAGAATCCTTTCTTTGCTCGATCCATTTTGAACTTTTTCAAAATTTTGTCAAGGTATGTGCTTTGTGAAAGTCCTATTAAGCGCCTTGATCTATCTCTATAGATCTTGATGCCCAATATGTAAGCAGCTTCACCGAGGTCTTTCATTGAAAAACTTTTATTCAAGTATCCCTTTATGCTATCCAGAATTCTATATCATTTCCGATTAATAATATGTCATCTACATATAAAATCAGAAATGCTATAGCGCCCCACCCACTTTCTTGTAAATACAAAGCTTCTCCAAAAGTGCAGATAAAACCATATGCTTTGATCACACTATCAAAACGCTTATTCCAACTCCGAGATGCTTGCACCAGTCCATAAATGGATCGCTGGAGCTTGCACACTTTGTTAGCACCTTTTGGATCAACAAAACCTTCCGCTGCATCATGTACAACTCTTCTTCTAGAAATCCATTCAAGAATGCAGTCTTGACATCCATTTGCCAAATTTCATAATCATGAAATGCAGCAATAGCTAACATGATTCGACAGACTTAAGCATCGCTACGGGTGAGAAAGTCTCATCGTAGTCAACCCTTGAACTTGTTGAATACCGATGACAAAGGGAACAACGTATGTTGTTATGCGGTTTGACCGATAAAGATCTTCAGAGAATAAGTAGGAACCAATATGAACATCCAGTGTTCTCGCTATTGGTTATTGAGCGAGAATAGTTCTAGGTCATGTCTACATAGTTCTCGAACCCGTAGGGTCCGCACGCTAACGCTAATGCGATGACAGCTTTTATTATGAGTTTATAAATTTTGATGTACCTAAGTTTGTTCGGAGTCCCGATGTGATCACGGACATGACGAGGAGTCTTGAAATGGTCGAGACATAAAGATTGATATATTGACGACTATATTCAACACCGGAAGTGTTCCGGTGATTTCGAGAAAACCGAGTGCTCTGAGGGGTTACCTGAACCCCCTGGAAGTATTGGGCCTTAGTGGGCCCGGGAGGGGGAGAGAGGGCAGCAGCCCTGTGAGGTGGCGCGCCTCCCTGGGGGAGTCCGACTGACTAGGGAGGGGCGCGCGCCCTCTTCCTCTCCCTCCTCTTTCCTTCCCCCTTCCTCCTTCCTTGTCCGGGTTCAGAAAAGGGAGTCCCATCTCCCACTCAGGAGGAGGACTCCTCCTTGGCGCTGCCCCAACGGCCGCGCCGCCTCCCCCTTGCTCCTTTATATATGGGGTGGGGGCACCCCATACACACAAGTTGATCTACTGGATCGTTCCTTAGTCGTGTGCGTGCCCTCCACCATATTCCACTCGGCCATATCGTCCGCAGAAGTTTAGAAGAAGGCTCGCGACGGTAGAACATCATCATCGCCACCACACCGCCGGCCGATGGAACTCATCTCCGAGCTTTGCTGGATTGGAGGCCGAGATCGCCATCGAAGTTGAACGCGTGCCGAACTCGAGGCCCCGTGACGCTCGGTGCTTGATTGGTCGGATCGTGAAGACGACGATCACATCAACCGCTACAGTTAACGCTCGCCTTACGGCCTCACGAGGGTAAGTGATCTAACACTCTCCCTCTCGCTTTATGCCATCACCATGATCTTGGCAGCGAGGGAATTTTTTGAAATTACCACGCCCCCAACAAGTCCTTCTAACCATCCAATCACAGTGTTGGTTCGCTTTTATGGCAAGTTTAGTGATTTGCAGGATGACAACTTTAGTTGTCAAGCACGGAAACTTCTTTCGGATGGCAACTTTCAATTTTTTGGGTTTTCCTTTCGATGGCAATTTTAGCTGTAAAAATGTCAAGGTTGGAGTGTTCGTGCCATAATACGTGTGGCACTTATCATTTGGGTAACTTTAAAAGTGAAAATTGCAAAATTTGGATCAAGTTTATAGAGATTTTTTTCTATATCTAAAATACCAAACATATACAATATACTCCCAATTTAGGATTAGGGTTTTTGGAGTGTTTGTGCACATGTGAGATTTAGTGTTAGGCTCTTGAGATCGATTCAACCAAATTTACTACGGCTCTAGGGCAATGGTCCTTTGGGGCAACCCTATTGTAGAGCCTCAAAGCACTACTCAACATTTGCCGCTCAAGTCTTCCTAGGATAATATTCCATGATGAGTAGGGTTGCTTATGCTATTCCTTCTTTCTTCTACCAACCAAATACTTTAGCAACTTTAAGCAACAAATATATCGTGATCACCAATGTGTCACCCGAGTGATTTCTTTTTAAGTTTAAGCCGATTTCACCTAGACCATTGGATTGAAATCCAACGCCCGGCTCTTCTTTTCTTCTTGTCGACGTCAAGTTTCTTTTTCCTAGCCCCCAACCACGTCGCCATCACTGCAAGCTGGTAGCCATTGTTGTGTGTCACCACCGCCCTAACCTACCTAAGCCGCCATGTTCATCGTGGTCGCCGCCTAACCTTCCCTTGAAACCTCGCGACACCAACTTTGACGCAAGCACCGCATATGAACTCGTTAACCCTTCTTTTCCTTCGCTTCATGGCGCCTGCCTTTGCCTCCATCAGTCATTGTTGTATGATAAGGGTATGTTAGTAATCAGCGAGGCTAATCTGAAAGTGTAGAAGATACAAAATACCTACATGGCTGAAAGGAAAGCAAATGGACCCGACTTCTCCTCCTCCCGGACGCCTACGGGCACACGGAGGCCAACCTTGTTGGGGAACGAGTAATTTCAAAAATTTCCTACGCATTAACGCAAGATCATGGTGATGGCATAGCAACGAGAGGAGAGTGTTCGCCCACGCACTGTCGAGACCGTAAGCGGATGCGTTAGCACAACGCGGGTTGATGTAGTCAGACGCCTTCACGATCCGACCGATCCAAGCACCGATCAGACGGGCCTCCGAAGTTCAGCACATGTTCAGCCTGATGACGATCTCCGCCTCGATCCAAAGAAAGCTCCTGAGATGAGTTCCACAACACGACGGGCGCAGTGACGATGATGATGTTCTATCACGCGCAGGCTTCGCCAAACTCCGCGACGATATGACCGAGGTGGAATATGGTGGAGGGGGGCACCGCACACGGCTAAGGAACGATCCGTAGATCAACTTGTGTCTATGGGGTGCCCCCGCCTCAGAGCATATAAAGGAGCAAGGGGAGGCCAAGGACCTTGGGGCGCCAGAAGGGGGGAGTCCTCCTCCTAGTGGGAGTAGACTCCCTTTCCTAGTCCAACTAGGAAGGAGGAAGGGAAGGAGAGGGGAGAGGGAGAGGAGAGAGGGCCGCCCTCCCCTAGTCCAATTCGACTCCCTTGGGAGGGGTGCGCCACCTCCCCGGCTGCTGCCCTCTCTCCCTCAGCCCCTACTAAGGCCCAATACTTTCGGGGTTCCAGACCTCCCAAGACTCCGTTTTCACTCCAAATCACCCTAACACTTCCGTGTCCAATATAGTCGCCCAATATATCAATCTTTATGTCTCACCATTTCGAGACTCGCCATGTCCGTGATCACATCCGGACTCAACAAACTTCGTACATCAAAACTTATAAACTCATAATAAAACTATCATCGTAACGCGAGCGTATGGACCTTACGGTTCAAGAACTATGTAGACATGACCTAGAACTATTCTCGGTCAATAATAAATAGCGGAACCTCGATATTCATATTGGTTCCTACTTATTCTACGTAAGATCTTTATCGGTCAAACCGCATAACAACATACGCTGTTCCCTTTGTCATCGGTATGTTACTTGCACCGAGATTCGATCGTCGGTATCCAATACCTAGTTCAATATCGCTATCGCAAGTCTCTTTACTCGCTCCATAGTACATCATCTTATAAATAACTCATTAGTTACAATGTTTGCAAGGCTTAGGTGATGAGTATTACCGAGAGGGCCCAGAGATACCTCTCCGACAATCGGAGTGACAAAACCTAATCTCGAAGTTATGCCAACTCAACATGTACCTTCGAGACACCCTAGAGCACCTTTATAATCATCCAGCTTATGTTGTGACGCTTGGTAGCACACAAAGTGTCTCCTCCGTAAACGGGAGTTGCAATATCTCATAGTTGCGTGAACTTTGTATAAGTCATGAAGAAAGCAATAGCAACATACTAAACGATCAAGTGCTAAGTTAACGGAATGGGTCAAGTCAATCACATCATTCTCCTAATGATGTGATCCCATTAATAAAATGACAACACATGCCTATGGTTAGGAAACATAACCATCTTTGATCAATGAGCTAGTTCAAGTAGAGGCATACTAGTGACACTATGTTTGTCTATATATTCACACATGTATCATGTTTCCGTTAATACAATTCTAGCATGAATAATAAACATTTATCATGATATGAGGAAATAAATAATAACTTTATTATTGCCTCTAGGGCATATTTTCAGCACCTCACTTGCACTAGAGTCAATAATCTAGATTACATAGTAATGATTCTAACACCCATGGAGTCTTGGTGCTGATCATGTTTTGCTCGTGAGAGAGGCTTAGTCAACGGTTCTCGCAACATCTCAGATCCGTATGTATCTTGCAAATCTCTATGTCTCCCACTTGGACTTGGTCCCGAATGGAATTGAAGCTGCCTCTTGATGTGCTTGGTCCTCTTGTGAAATCTAGATTCCTTTGCCAAGGCAATTGCACCCAGATTGTCACGTAAGATCTTCATTGGTCCCGATGCACTAGGTATAACACCTAGATCGGAAATGAACTCCTTCATCCAGCACTCCTTCATTTGCCGCTCCGGGCAGCTATGTACTCCGCTTCACATGTAGATCCCGCCACGACGCTTTGTTTAGAACTCGCACCAACTTATGTACCCACCGCTTAATAAAAATACGATCCGGGTTTATGATTTAGAATCGTCTGATCGCTGTCAAAGCTTGCATCGACGTAACCATTTATGACTAGCTCTTTGTCACCTCCATATACGAGAAACATATCCTTAGTCCTTTTCGTATTTCATGATGTTCTCATTCCAAAGTCCGATCCACCTCGATTACTTTGGTACCTTCCCGCCAAGCTTATTGCTAGCATACGCCAGTCCGGTACACAACATTGCATACATGATAGAGCCTATGGCTGAAGCATAGGGAACATTTTCATTTTCTCTATCTTCTCCGCGTGGTCGGGCATTGAGTTTGACTCAACTTCACACCTTGTAGCACGCAAGAATCCTTTCTTGCCTCGATCCATTTTGAACTTTTTCAAAATTTTGTCAAGGTATGTGCTTTGTGAAAGTCCTATTAACGCCTTGATCTATCTCTATAGATCTTGACGCCCAATATGTAAGCAGCTTCACCGAGGTCTTTCATTGAAAAACTTTTATTCAAGTATCCCTTTATGCTATCTGTAATTTCTATATCATTTCCGATTAATAATATGTCATCTACATATAAAATCAGAAATGCTATAGCGCCCCACCCACTTTCTTGTAAATACAAAGCTTCTCCAAAAGTCTCAGATAAAACCATATGCTTTGATCACACTATCAAAACGCTTATTCCAACTCCGAGATGCTTGCACCAGTCCATAAATGGATCGCTGGAGCTTGCACACTTTGTTAGCACCTTTTGATCATCAAAACCTTCCGGCTGCATCATGTACAACTCTTCTTCTAGAAATCCATTCAAGAATGCAGCTTGACATCCATTTGCCAAATTTCATAATCATGAAATGCAGCAATAGCTAACATGATTCAGACAGACTTAAGCATCGCTACGGGTGAGAAAGTCTCATCGTAGTCAACCCCTTGAACTTGTTGAAAAGCTTTTGCAACAAGTTGAGCTTTATAGACAGTTACATTACCATCAACGTCAATCTTCTTCTTAAAGATCCATTTTTTCTCAATGGCTTGCCGATCATCGGGCAAGTCAACCAAAGTCCACACTTTGTTTTCATACATGGATCCCATCTCAGATTTCATGGCCTCTAGCCATTTTGTGGAACCTGGGCTCATCATCGCTTCCTCATAGTTCATAGGTTCATCATGGTCAAGTAAAATGACTTCCAGAATAGGATTACCGTACCACTCTGGTTCGGATCTTACTCGTAGACTCCACGAGGTTCAAGAGAAACTTGATCTCAAGTTTCATGATCATTATCATTATCATTTCCTCACTAATTGGTGTAGTTGTCGAGGAACGGTTCTTGTGATGAACTACTTTCCAATAAGGGAGTAGATATGCTTATCTCATCAAGTTCTACTTTCCTCCCACTCACTTCTTTCGAGAGAAACTCCTTCTAGAAAGGATCCATTCTTAGCAACGAATGTCTTGCCTTCGGATTCTGTGGATAGAAGGTGTACCCAAAAGTCTCTTTGGATATCCTATGAAGACATTCTCGATTTGGGTTCGAGCTATCCGTTGAAGTTTCTTCACATAAGCATCGCAGCCCCAAACTTTAAGAAATGACAACTTTGGTTTCTTTCCAAACCACACTCATAATGCGCCGTCTTCAACGGATTTTGATGGTGCCCTATTTAACGTGAATGCGCCGCCTCTAAAGCATAACCCCAAAACGATAGCGTAAATCAGTAAGAGACATCATAGATCGCACCATATCAAGTAAAGTATGATTACAACGCTCGACACACCATTTCGCTGTGGTGTTCCGTGTATGAAGTTGCAAACTATTCCACATTGTTTCAAGTGTAGACCAAACTCAGAACTCAAATATTCTCCTCCACGATCGATCGTAGAAACTTTATTTTCTTGTTACGATGATTTTCCACTTCACTCAATTTCTTGAACTTTTCAAATGTTTCGACTTTGTGTTTCATTAAGTAGATATACCCATATCTGCTCAAATCATCTGTGAAGGTGAGAAAATAACGATACTCTCATGTAGCCTCAACATTCATTGACCACAAACATCAAGATGTATGATTTCCAACAAATCAGCTTGCTTGCTCCATAGTTCCGAGAACGGCGTTTAGTCATCTTGCCCATAAGGCACGGTTCGTAAGTACCAAGTGATTCATAATCAAGTGATTCCAAAAGTCCATCAAGATGGAGTTTCTTCATGCGCTTATAATCGATATGACTCAAACGGCAAGGCCACAAATAAGTTGCACTATCATTATCAACTCAGATCTTTTGGTTTCAACACTATGAATATGTGTATCACTACTACCGAGATTCAATAAAAATAGACCACTCTTCAAGGGTGCATGACCATAAAAGATATTACTCATATAAATAGAACAACCATTATTCTCTCGATTTAAATGAATAACCTCCTCAAGATCAAACAAGATCCAGATATAATGTTCATGCTCAACGCTGGCACCAAATAACAATTATTCAGGTCTAAAACTAATCCTCAAGGTAGATGTAGAGGGTAGCGTGCACACCGCGATCACATCGACTTTGGAACCGCTTTCCCACGCCAAGATCGTCACCTCGCCCTTGGCCAGTGCTCATTATTCAGAAGTCCCTGCTTCGAGTTGCAAATATTAGCAATGTAACCAAGATCAAATACCTGTGTGCTACTACGAGCTCTAGTTAGGTACACATCAATAACATGTATATCACATATACCTTTGTTTACTTTGCCATCCTTCTTATCCGCCAAATACTTGGGGTAGTTCCGCTCTAATGACCAGTCTATTTGTGAGAAGCACTCTGTTTCGTGTTTAGGTCCGATTTCTTGGCTTTCTTCTCTTGAGCAGCAACTTGCTTGCCGCTCTTCTTGAAGTTCCCTTCTTCTCTCTTTGCCCTTTTTCTTGAAACTAGTGGTCTTGTCGACCATCAACACTTGATGCTCCTTCTTGATTTCTACCTCCTCCAGCTTTTTAGCATTGCTAAGAGCTCTCGAATAGTCTTGTTCATCCCTTGCATATTATAGTTCATCACAAAGCTCTTGTAGCTTGGTGGCAGTGATTGGAGAATTTCACAATGACGCTTATCATCCGGAAGATTAACTCCCAGCTTGAATCAAGTGATTATTGTACCTGCACATTTTGAGTATATGCTCAATGATGTAACTATTCTCCTCCATCTTG
>JAHHZJ010002222.1:0-24679 GCA_021437245.1 Aegilops speltoides
AAGAACACGACGAACAGAGATGAACCATGGTGAAGTTCGTCACGTTAGATCTCCACGCCCTAACTTGGCTGAGGGAGACAGCTCTGGCGGCGGAGTGAATATTTCCATGGCCGGTAGCAATCTGACAGCGATGAGGTCGAGCGGTGAAGCTCTTCCTCACCGGCGGCGATGGAGTAAGGCGGCGCTAGGGTTTGAGGAGAGCTCGGCGAGGCAGCGACGGCGGAGTAAATGAAGTAAGGAAGGAGAGGGTATTTATAGCCACGGTAAAACTGTTCGTCCAGAAGATTTTGGGACGAACATGCCCCTCTTCCGCGACATGTGTCACCCACGTCTTGTGCGAGATGAGATCGTGTAAGATCGTGGGTGAATAAACTAATGCATCGTGGGATGCGGAGCAGTTTAATGGTAAAACCGAAAATCCGGATAAGATTTGTTTTTAAATTTTGTTACTTAATTTCTTCATTTATCAAGGATATAGTGAAGACTTTGAGCGAGTTTCAATCGAGCACATGAAGAATTTGTGAATAGATTGGGTTGAGTATAGCATAGAGGGAAGGGTCAATCACATTCACTTAGCGAAATCACAACTTGAAGAAATAGCAATAAGTGAATCTTTGTAGAGGACATAAACTCACATATATATATATAGCCAATGAAGAAAAAGCAGCGGAAACAGTGAAGATTTTGCAAAGTTGAAGAATTTGTAAGAATGAAGAATTTCAAAAATGAGGAAAAACTCAAATTAAAGATTTTCAACTTTTGTGGTGGCGTGACCCACCGTATAAGAATGATGATTTCAGACACCGCGTACAATTGTCGTAGGGTTCTGAGAATCAAATTCTTCATTAATTTCTTCACACTTAGAGTGTTATTCTTCATTGATTGAAGAAAAACGTTTCTTCATGTGTTGCACATCTAAGTCATCAATTCTGCATAAGGGTTAGGATGTGTGTCCTTTTCAAAGAACATTCGAAGATTCTAAGATATTTAGCTCACACGCAACTTGCTAAATCTCTTCTCATCCAAGGGCTTAGTGAAGATATCAGCTAGCTGTTCTTCAGTCTTCACATGCTCGATGGAGATGTCGCCCTTCAACACATGATCACGAAGAAAATGATGGCGAATCTGGATGTGCTTAGTCTTGAGTCTGAAGCTGGGTTGTGAGCAATCTTGATGGCACTCTCATTGTCATGAGAGAGGCACATTCTTCACGTTGGCGCCATAGTCCTTGAGGTTTGCTTCATCCAAAGCGATTGAGCACAACATGAGCAGCAGCAATGTATTCAGCTTGATGAAGCGGTGATCTGTGATTCTGTTTCTTCGAGGACCAACGGACCAAAGATCGTCAGAAATGACAAGTGCGGATGTTGACTTGCGGTCCACGATCACCAGCATAGTTAGAGTCGAGAATATCAATGAGATCAAAAGCGAGCCCTTGGGGTACCATAATCCTAGTGTTGGTGTGTGAGCTAGATATCGAAGAATATGCTTCTGACCTTATGGTGTGATTCCTTGGTGCAGCTTGAAATCGGGCACACATGCAAACACTAAGCATTATATCTGGCCTAGATGCACATAAGTACAATAAAGAACCAATAATGGGCGGTATACCTTGTGATCAAAGTCAATACCATTTTCATCGATTGCATAGATGGCCATTTGTGGGCATCGAATTTTAACGCCTTTGCAATCTTGCATGCGAATTTCCTCGGTACATCTTTGAGGTATTTCTCTTGAGATATGAATATGCCATTCTTGGCTGGCGAATTTGAAGACCTAAGAAGAATTTCAACTCTCCCATCATAGATATTTGATATTCTTCACTCATCATATAAGCAAATTCATCACTATAACGTTGGTTAGTACAGCCAAAGATAATATCATCAACATATATTTGGCACACAAACAGTTCACCATCATATGATTTAGTAAAAGAGTAGGGTTGAGTGAACCGGTGTGAAGCCATTCTTCACGAAGAGTTCCTTCAATGTATCATACCACTTGAGGGGCTTCTTTGGAGCCATAGAGGCCTTATTGAGTCTGAAGACTTTGTCGAGGATTCTTGGGATCTTCAAAACACAGGGGTTGAGCAACATATACTTCTTCCTCAAGCTTACCATTGAGGAATGCACTTTTCACATCCATTTGATGTAAGATGATATCATGATGGTTAGCATAGGCAAGTAAAATCTGAATAGCCTCAAGTCTAGCAACAGGTGCAAAAGTTTCATCGAAATCAATTCCTTGACTTGTGTGTAGCCTTGAGCTACTAGTCGTGCCTTATTCCTCACCACAAGGCCATTTTCATCTTGCTTGTTGCGGTAGATCCACTTTGTGCCAATGATATTTTGCATGCGAGGATCAGGCGATTGACCAATTTCGGACATTGTTGATTCGAACTGATGTAATTCTTCTTGCATAGCTTTGAATCCTCCGGCTCGAAATGCTTCATCTACCTTAGTGGGCTCTGTGATAGAGACAAAAGCATAGTGCCCACAAAAGTTAGATAAATGTGATGCTTTTGAGTGGGTGAGAGGGACTGGTGCGCTAATGTCATCGATGATCTTCTCCACTTGCACTTCTTTTGCAGCGTGGATGAGTTGCTTGTCGTTGAGGATTTTGATCAGCATTTTCTTGACACCATTTTCCTCATCTTGTTCTTGAGTGCATCAGCTCGGCGTTCTTCACGAGCAGGAATGAATTCTTGATGATTCTTTAGTAGGAATTACATCCTCGGTTGCCTTGAGCTTGATAGCATCCTCGGTGTTGGTTCATCTAACACGGAAGGTAGGTGCTCTCTTTGCGAGCCATTAGTTTCATCGAACCACACATCTCTGATGTCGACAATCTTGTGAAGAACAATGTTGAAGACTACTGTAGGTGTCTGAATCCTTCCGTAACCAAGCATAAAACCTTCATGTGCTTTGGTGCAAATTTAGAGTTGTGGTGAGGATCTCTAATCCAACATTTAGCACGAAGACTTTGAAATAACTCACATTGGGTTTCTTGTCGTTGAGGAGTTCATAGGCAGTCTTTTGAAGAATTTGTGAAGATATACTCTGTTGATGATGTGGCAAGCGGTATCAATTGCACCAATCCAAAAATCTTTGAGGCGTTTTGTATTCATCAAGCATAGTCGAGCCATCTCAACAAGAGTTACGTTCTTGCGCTCCACCACGCCATTCTCTTTGAGGAGTATAGGGGCAGATAACTCATGAGTAATACCAAGTTCATCAAGATAGGCATCAAGACCAGAATTCTTGAACTCGGTTCCATTGTCACCGATATGCTTGATCTTCACACCAAAGTTGGTTGAAGCCCTCGAGGAAAATCGTTTGAAGACTTCACGCACTTCATGTTGTAAGTAACAATGTGTACCCATGTATATCGAGAATAATCATCAACAATGACAAAACCATATAGAGATGCATCATTAGTATTGCTGAATAATGATTAGGTCGAAGAGGTCCATGTGAAGCAATTGAATGGACGGGTAGTGGTCATGATAGTCTTATTTGGATGCTTGGCCTTGGTCATTTTCGGCTTCACATGCTCCGCATAAGTGATCCTTGAGGAATTTGACATTCTCAATGCCAATGACATGCTTCTTCTTCCATAGCGTGTTCAAATTCCTCATGCTGCATGACCAAGTCGTCGATGCCATAGCCAGCCTTCTAAAGCTTTTGCAAGTAGACATACGGCTGGTTGTGGTCTGTAGAAAATCAACAATATCTGATCTCCTCTCCTAAAGCCTTGAAGACTTTGGAATTGTCGACTTCCATAATCACAACACAGCGATATTTGCCAAAGACAACAACCATATCAAGATCACAAAGCATTGAGGTGACATGAGATTATATCCTATGGACTCAACAAGCATGACTTTGTCCATGTGCTTGTCCTTAGAGATAACAACCTTACCAAGACCCAATACGACTTTTGCCTTTGTCGGCCAAAGATGATATGCTTGAGGTGGCGGTGATAAGGAGCATCCATCAATAGATTCTTGTCACCGGTCATGTGATTTGTACATCCACTATCGAGGACCCATTCGGTGGTTTTGGGTTGATCATCCTGCGAGATGAATTAGTGTAACTTACAATCTCATATGCTTCATCGATGAAGAATATGATATCAAGTTCATCATATGAATTTCATCAAGCGATAAGAGATATAGCGATATTAGGGCGTGTGAAATGAAGGTTCATTTCATCATGATTCGCTGCGTCCTTCGAGCATTTTGTCGAGGTCCCACAAATTCTTGAGACTATAAAGCACGTCGGAGACTGACCTGCGGAAGAGATTAGTTCTTTTCTTCACCACCCAAATCGGAGGGTGGCAAAGAGTTCATCATCCTGCGAGCACCATGTGAGAAAGGTGGCAAAGATGCCAAACCATTTCGCTTCACATAAGAGGGTTAGGGTAAGCATATGAATAAGCGAGTAATTCTTGAGGACTTATGAACATAATGGTTTGAAGAATAATGCACATATTCATAGCCCTTAGCTCTACCTGCGAGGCAGAATTGTTATACGATGATAATCATATGAGGACTTTGATCCTGTTGAAGAGTTTGATCCATATGAAGAATTTGGTCCATATGAAGAATTTGATCAGGGGTTCTGTTCTTCACGGTGGTGTCATGAGGACATTCACGAAGACTTTCAACAAAACTTTTGAACCAGATTTTCTTCATAGGGAACCGTTCTGCGATTAGTGCCAACATATCTAGCAAATACTTCACCATTACGATTTTTGAACAGTTTATAGTTGGAGTCAAATGACTCATCGGAAGAATGAGGGATTCACATGTAAAGCTAGATAAGTTAGATGGATCAGCTGGAGGTCCCTTTGCTGACAACCCATGAGGTTTTGGGGTCTTGCTCGGGCTTCAATATGTTCCATCGGCATTGAGTTTCCTCTCAAAGGCAATACCCTCTTTCCTAGGGTTTTGTTGAGGATCGCTTTTGAGCACATCACAAAGTGTCGATGCCCTTTGAGGCTTTTTACATGCTGTCATGTACAATTCCTTCACCCTGCATTGTCGGTGATACTAGCAATGTCCTCGGATGAGAATTAGTGATAGCGAGCGAGATGAAGAATTTGTAACACTTGAAGCATTTGAACATTGGTGAAGAATTAGCGATTCACGTTCAATGCACTTTAAGCATGGAGGAACAAATTCTTCACGAGAAGCGCTGATTTGTTGAGCTAGTAATGAATCACGCTCCTTACGAAGATCTTCATAACACACTCTTAGCTTTTCAAGATCATCCTTTCTTTGAAGAGATTCAAGAAAGCTTCTCATGATCTTGCTTTTCTTGAAGAAATTCATAAGAAAGTTTCTCATGATCGAGACAAGAGAGTTATGATGACCTTGAAGGTTATCATACCTAGGCTGAAGTCTCTGAAGATTTTCGATCAAGGCTTTAGTGTGATCCATTTCTTCACCCAACATATCATCACTTTTATCTAGCATGTTTTGAACCTTTTCAAGAGCCGTTGTTGTTTCACAGCAATTTTAGCAAGTTTAGAGTAGCTGGGCTTGAGATCCTCATCGATTCATTTTCACTAGAGTTAGAGGAGTTGTATTTGAGTACCTTAGCTCCTTTTGCCATGAAGCAATAGGTGGGGCGTAGCCATCATTATCTTCATCGGGCTTGTCGGTGATGTCGGTTTCTTGATGTTGAAGATGGACTTCTTGCGAAAGCGTATAATGACGGACTTCGCAACACGGACTCAAATTCTTGAGACTCCTCCTCTTCATCATTTTCCTCAGATTCAACTTGAGTCCATTTCCTTGCCAATGAATGCAGAGCCTTCTTGGAGCTGCCCTTCTTGTGAGATGAAAACTTTGAGGATTTTGATGGCGAAGATTTTGCGATTTCTTCTTCTTCTTAGCATCATCAGGCTGTAACCCTTGTATTTCTTCTTCTTCATTTCCTTTTCCCATGATGACAATCTTGAATATAGTGACCAGGCTTCTTGCATTTGTGGCAAAGTCTTCTCTTATAGTCCTTTGGATGAGGAATCATTTCCTCTTGAGGATTTTCCAGCGACCACGTCTTGTGAACTTCGGAATTTCTTCTGGCGATGCTAGATCCTAGCTCAGTTCTTGAGGATCACCAAGGCTACTACGGAATCCTCACATTGAGTCGGGCGCAACCTTGGCCTTGAGGGCACGTGGTTTGCCATAGTTTGATCAATAGAGATCTCTCTTTTCATAATTTGGAACTTCGTGAGTGTTTAGCCTTCGAGGATATCGGCGAGGATCAAGCGACTTGTAGTCGCACGTTCTTGTATCATCGGTCGAGTATCAAATGAGGAATCAGCGATCTCAGCGGTTTCTTCACAACTTCATGATCGGTGATGTCGGTGGCACGAGTGCTTGGAGCTCATTTGAGATGTCGGTGAAGCGATCAAAGGTTTGTTGGACATTCTCATTTTCGAGTCTTTTGAAGCGGTTGAAGAGATTCGAAGAACATCGACTCGAGAGTCACGCTGAGTTGAAACTCCTTCATTTACTTTGGACAGCCTATCCGGATAAACTTAGCGGTTTCCAAAGCACTCACTCTTCCATCTTGTCCTTTGCTCGAGATGGCCACATATGATATTCTTAAGCGAGAGTCGAGTTGTTTGAATCTCTTCACATCGGTAGCGTTCGGTGTGGGAGTGCGAGAGGACACCATTTTCCACAACATACGAGAGATCGTTATCAATTGCCTCAAGATGCATTAGCATCTTGTTCTTCGATAAGGGTAGTCCGTTCCATCAAAGGTAGGACACCCGGCGAGACCTTGATCATACTGCGGTCGATATAACTAAAACTCGGCGGTTAAACCAAAATCACCGAGAACAAGGAGTACCATGCTCGATACCAATTGAAAGTCGTTATATCGACTAGAGGGGTGAATAAGCGATTTTATGAATTCTTCTTGAGGAATTTCTTTGGTGAGAAATTCCTTAGCGAAAACTACTTACTGACGGAATAAGTACTCGAGTAAGCATAACAGGATACAAACATAGTCATCATGATGAAATGAAGATTAGCACAGATGCGGAAAGCGTAAACACGGGATAACAAGATGAAGACAAGCGGTGAAGAAATTGAGCGAGGAATTTGTGAAAGTCTTGATCAAAGTCTTCAAACACGAGATATGAACAACACACAACACGATAATGAGGAAATGAAAGAGTTGAGGAGATAGAACCAGTTAGTTGGTGAAGACAATGATTTGGTAAACCAGTTCCAAGCTGCTGTCTCGGTTATGCGTCTGGTTGGGCGGTTGAGTATTTAAACTTCGAGGACACACAGTCCGGACACCCGATCTCGAGCGCAACTCAGGACACCCGATCCTCACCGTATTCTCCTTGAACTAAGACCACGCAGGCCTCGTCCAATCACC
The DNA here is from genome assembly GCA_021437245.1 of Aegilops speltoides. Classification (NCBI taxonomy): domain Eukaryota; kingdom Viridiplantae; phylum Streptophyta; class Magnoliopsida; order Poales; family Poaceae; genus Aegilops; species Aegilops speltoides. Next base: position 7,407 of record JAHHZJ010002222.1, read on the forward strand.
GTGGTAAGTCTTGGTGACTTCAAACCTTCACAGACTTGGTCACTCGGCGATCCACAATTCCTCTTGGATGCTCTAGACCTTGGCGCCTAACCGTGCGGAAGAAGCCAGATCTTCAAAGGTAACAAGCGTCGGATCCACAGGATCAATTTCTTTAGTGATGCTCAATCACTTTGGGTTTGTGGGGGTTTGGTTTTGGGATTTTCCTCACTCGATGATTTTAGCTCAAAGTCCTCGGAGGATGGGTTGCTCTCAGATGACAAGTGTCAAGTTCTCTCGGAGCAGCCACCCAGCTAGTGGTTGTAGGGGGCGGCTATTTATAGCCTAGGGAGCAGCCCGACATGATAAGACATAAATGCCCTTCAATGATATGACCGTTAGGTGGATAAGATATTTTGGACAGCCGGTAGCGACACGACTTGATCGGAAATTTGACTCTCAAATTCCTCGGGGCTATCATGTTCCTCCTTTGTGTAGGCAATTCGCCTTTGGTGAATGCCTAACTCCTCGATTAAACAAAGTCATCGATGACGGAAGAACTGCATCTCATCCTTTGAAGAATTTGACTAAAGCTGTATGAGATTTCAATGGCTTCACTCAAAAGGATTGGTAGGTGTAGGATTTTGAGTTGAGCATCACATGGAAATTTTTCCTTAGTATTTCCTCGACCCCCTTTAACAGTACGGTGTTTCCTATGACTCAAGAAAGAGAAAATGAAACTACGAAAACAAAAGTCTTCACCCTCCATATTCCTCAAGTGAATACCAAGTCTTCAAGGTCACACCATTTTCTTCACTTTCAAAGTCTTCAGAAAGTCTTCGGAATTATCAAAGTCTTCAGAAAGTCTTCGAAATTATCAAAGTCTTCAGTCGAAGAACTTCATTTTTAGGGGTCGACTTTCTCTGTAAATATCAAACTCCTCATAGACTTATAAACCTGTGTACACTCACAAACGCATCAGTTACTTAACCTATAAGTCTTCAATACACCAAAATCACTAAGGGGCACTAGATGCACTTACAATCTCCCCCTTTTTGGTGATTATGACAACATAGGTTAAGTTTTCAACGGGGATAAACATATGAAGTGTAAATACTGATATTGAGGAATTTGATTGCAAGATATAGAAGAACTCCCCCTGAATATGTGCATAGTGAGGAATTTGCTTTTGAGGCAATGCACATTTGAAGAATTGAATCATGGAGATCTCCCCCTATATCTTGTAATTCATACACGCATTTGATATATAATATGAAGAATTTGAAATGCATGATGAAATATGGTGCCTGATGAGATTCAGCATGCGTGCAATAATATTAACGAGGAATAAGCATGCAGAATAGCACATCAAAAGTATCAGAGCTCAGTGCATCAAAAGCATTAGAGCATGACCAAAAGTATCAAGGCACCATCGGTTTAAGATTACAACTCGATCCAATAAAAGTTTGGAAGAACTAGAGTTGTAACTTAAAAAGCATATAATATAAACCGGCGAAGACTAACTCAGATTTCTCCCCTTTGTCATCAAATGACCAAAAGGATCGAAACTAAGGACTACGCATACGAAGAATTTCAAGTTGATGGAGGCGCCCGGCGTTATCGGGGTTGTTTGTTGAAGTAGGGCCTGCCGCATGATGTCGTTCAAATCTTCATGTTCATCAGTTTCCGCGATGAAGAATAAGAAGCAGCCACGGATCGGGAACTTTGACTCTCTTGAATTTCTTGGAGGTGGTGCAGACCGGTCAAATGCTTCTGAGACCCATAGTCTTGATTCTTCCATGGAATATACATGAGTGAGAACAGCCAGTGCGGTTGAGGGTTTCATGAAGGTGATCTGATTTTCTTCTTTGCATTATGTGTTGAGGTCATGTTGTGAAGAATTGCAGCAAATTGGCCTTCACCCATTTGTGATTGCGATCAACCTTGATGAAGGCGAGGAGTAACTCACGGTCGGTCATCACCCTAGGTCTTTGTGGCTTGAGGATTTTGCTTAGCTGAGGTATTTCTTGGCGGTGTCATGTGTTGCGAGAATCGTCATTGGTGGAGTAAGATGTAGCTAGGCGGAATTGACCATCCAATGGGCGAGTGCCTTCATCGATCATAGCAGCTGCCTTGCCCTTATCATCGGATGATGAAATTGGGCGCTTGAGGACTTCAATGGGTGACAAGTAGCTACCATGGTTGAGTGTCAACCTTGTAATTGGTGAAGATCTTGCCCTTATGAATCTCATAATCCAAAGCGCATAGGGCTTCACTCAAAAGGTGACAGTGCAACATTATCTAGAGTCCTCATGAAGAAATCATGGAAGTTGGCAGGAGCGCCATGAATGATGTTGAAAAGCATGTTCTTCATGATGCCAGCGACATCTTCATCATTTGAGTCGTGGCCTTTGATAGGACTCATTGTCTTCGTTAGGATTCGATAGGCGGTCAGAGGCACATACAACAATTCCTTGATGAGGAATTTGGTTAGAGGGCCTGCCACAGCTTCAAAGGCTTCATGAGCCCTTGCATATAATGATCGGTCGGTTCGTGGTCATTGTAGATGCAGCGATGCCTTTGTCATTGGGAGGTCAATAGGAAGGACGAAGCAATTCATTCTTTGGTGCCTTATAGTGAGTGTTTTCGTCATCAATCCAGCACCCATGAATTGAAATTTTCAGCATCTCGGTGATATGCAAAGTGGCATAGAGGCGAAGAATGAGTTCTTCATTCCAATCACAGATATCGGTGCAGAAATTTAGTAGTCTGCATCGTGAATAACTTCGGAGGCTGGCTCGAAGCGGCGGAGATTCCATATCCACACGAGGAATATGCTCATGATCGAAGATTTTGTCCTTGTCAAGAGCACTAAGGAATAGAAGTTGGCTTGAGTAGTAGTCGAAGCGTCTTTTCCTTATGCGGCGAGTCATATGGATTGTAGTCGATGAAGAACACATGCTCGAGAAAAAGTCTTCGCCTTGAATTTTTCTTGCTCGAAAGCGGATTCTTGGTTTGGCGGAAGAAATATACCGAGGCCCACACCTGTCCGGGAGGGTGAGCGCGCCCCCAGGCGCACCCACATCTCTGGGCCCCTGGTGCCCCCGCTGTCCATCTTCTTCTATATGAGGGCTTTTACCTGAAAAAATCATGGGCAAGCTTACGAGGCGAAACTCCACCGCCACGAGGCGGAACCTTGCGGAACCAATCTAGGGCTCTGGCGGGCTGTTGTCAGGGGACACTTCCCTCAGGGAGGAAATCATCACCAAAGTCATCACCAACGATCCTCTCATCGGGAGGGTCGATCTCCATCAAATATTCACCGCACCATCTCCTCTCAAAACCCTAGTTCATCTCTTGTATCCAATCTTGTATCAAAACCACAAATTGGTACTGTGGGTTGCTAGTAGTGTTGATTACTCCTTGTAGTTGATGCTAATTGGTTTACTTGGTGGAAGATCATATGTTCAGATCCTTAATGCATATTATTACTCATCGATTATGAACATGAATATGCTTTGTGAGTATTCGTTTGTTCACGAGGACATGAGTGAAAGTCTTGCTATTAGTAGTCATGTGAATTTGGTATTAGATTCGATATTTTGATGGGATGTATGTTGTCTTTTCCTCTAGTGGTGTTATGTGAGCGTCAACTACATGACACTTCACCATTATTTGGGACTAGAGGAAGGCATTGGGAAGTAATAAGTAGATGATGGGTTGCTAGAGTGATGAAGCTTAAACCCTAGTTTATCGTTGCCGTTAAGGGCTGATTTGGATCCATATGTTTAATGTTGTGGTTAGGTTTACCTTAATAATTCTTTTGTAGTTGCGGATGCTTGCAATAGGGGTTAATTGTAAGTGGGATGCTTGTCCAAGTAAGGGCGTACCCAAGCACCAGTCCACCCACATATCAAATTATCAAAGTACGAGCATAAATCATATGAGCGTGATGAAAACTAGCAGCGATAATTCCCATGTGTCCTCGGGAGCTCCTTTCTCATTATTAGAAAATGTCAGGCTTATCCTTTGCTACATAAAGTTGGGCCACCTTGCTGCACTTTATTTGCTTTATTTACTTGTTACTCGTTGCAATTTATCTTAACACAAAACTATCTATTACCTACAATTTCGATTGCTTGCGAGAGAAAACCTTCTGAAAACGCTTATCATTTCATACGCTCCTCGTTGGGTTCGACACTCTTACTTATCAAAGGACTACGATAGATCCCCTACACTTGTGGGTCATCAAGACTCTTTTCTAAGCGCCGTTGCCGGGAGTGTAGCGTTTTTGGTGAGTGGAAATTGGTAAGAAACATTTATATAGTGTGCTGAAATTTTCTTTTACTTGTCACTATGGAAACTAATCCTTTGAGGGCTTGTTAGGGCATCTTCACCCCGACCATAAGAGCAAAAGTTGCTCCTCAACCTACTGAACTTTTGAAAATATTTACTTTAAGATTCCTTGGTATGATAGAAAGCGCTAGCTAATCCAATTGCGGAGATGGAACATTGCAGCCCGATTTACACCTTATCTTTGTGGATGAAGTTTGTGGATTATTTAAGCTTGCGGTACTCCCGATGATGTTTTCAAAGGAAGGTCTTCCTTTATCTTTGAAGGAGATGCATTTACATGGTATAGGCTATGTGATGATCGAGATCTTGGAATTATAAGCGATTGAAGTTGGAATTTCACTAGAAGTTCTATCCTATACATCTTGTTCATCGTGATCGTAATTACATATATAATTTCTGGCCTCATAAAGGAGAAAGCATCGGTCAAGCTTGGGGAGGCTTAAGTCAATGTTATATTCATTTCCCAATCATGAGCTCTCCAGAAATGATTATTCAAAAATTTATGCTCGGCTTTCTCTTAATGATGTAACCTACTCGATACTTCCTGTGTTGTATTGATTTCAAATGGGACTTATTGGAAAGAATTAAATGCAACTCTGAAGTTTGGGGTTCGACGATGGTAAGAGTCGGTATGACACCTAAGTTTGATTGTGTTAAATCTTTTATGGATACCGATGCTTTCCGTGCATTTAGCGCTAAGTATGGACATGACTGTGAGATAGTAGCTTCTTTATATGAATCTTTTGCTACTCATGTTGATCTCCCTAAAGAAACATGGTTTAAATATAATCCTCATGTTGAAGTGAAAGTAGTTGCACCTATTACAATTGAAGAAAAGACTATCGCCTATAGTGATCCTATTGTTCCTACTTATGTTGAGAAACCTCGTTTTCTGTTAGGATAAAGGATCATGCTAAAACTTATTTGTTGTTAAGTAAGAGTAATACTAGGACTTATACACCTCTGAGCAGATCAATGTTGAACCTAGTATTGTTATGGTTAAAGATCTCTTGGATGATGATTTAGATGGGCATGTTATTTATTTATGTGATGAAACCGCTAATATTGCTAGACCAGATACTAAGATACATAGACCTGTCATAGGCATGCCTGTTATTTCTGTTAAAATTGAAGATCATTGTTATCATGGTTTATGTGATATGGGTGCTAGTGCTAGTGCGATACCGCTTTCGGATCGCCAGATTTGGGAGTAGTCCTTTGTCTCTGCCATTGAATTAGAAGACATTGATGTTACTAGAAAGCTTGCTAATAGGGATACCATTAAACCAGTTGGGATTGTTAGAGATGTTGAAGTTTTGTGTGGGAAGGTTAAATACCTTGCTGATTTTCTTGTTCTTGGCTCCTACAAGATGATTTTTGTCCCATTATTTTTGGTAGACCCTTCTTAAATACAGCTAGTTCTAGGATTGATTGTGAAAAGATCTTGTCACCGTTGGCTTAGATGGTATGTCTCATGAGTTTAATTTTGCTAAGTTTAGTGAACAACCTCGTGATAGGGAACCACCTAGTAAGGATGAGATTATTGGTCTTGCTTCCATTGTCGTGCCTCCTCTTGATCCATTAGAACAATATTTGCTAGACCATGAAAGCGATATGTTTATCAAGGAAAGAAGGAAATAGATGAAGTGTTCCTTAAGCGAGGAACCTATCTTTGAAACATAATCTTCCGTTGAAATTCTTGGGATCCCCTCCACCCAAGGGTGATCCGTGTTTGAACTCAAACCATTACGATAATCTTAAGTATGCTTATCTTGATGAAAAGAAAATATATCCTATTATTATTAGTGCTAACCTTCCAGAGCAAGAAGAAGAAAGATTATTGAGAAATCTAAAGAAGCACCGAGCTGCTATTGGATATACTCTGGATGACCTTAAGGTAGTCCCACATTATGCCAACACAAAATTTCAGTGGAGAAAGATGCCAAACCAGTTAGAGATCCTCAACAACGACTGAATCCCAAGATGAAAGAAGTGGTAAGAAAGGATATACTAAAGCTCCTTAAGGTAGGTATAATTTATCCCATTGCTGATAGTGATTGGGTAAGCCACATCCATTGTGTTCCTAAAAGGGAGGCATTACCGTTGTTCCTAATGATAAAGATGAATTGATCCATAAAGAATTATTACAGGTTATAGGATGGTAATTGATTTCCGTAAATTAAATAAAGCTACTAATAGAGATCATTACCCTTTACCTTTTATTGATCAAATGCTAGAAAGACTATCCAAACACACTCATTTCTGCTTTCTAGATTGTTATTCTGGTTTCTCTCAAATACCTGTGTCAGCTGGGGATCAATCAAAAACTACTTTTACTTGCCCTTTCAGTACTTCTGCTTATAGACGTATGCCTTTTGGTTTATGTAATGCACCTGCTACCTTTCAAACATGCATGATGGCTATATTCCCAGGTTTTTGTGAAAAGATTTGTGAGGTATTCATGGATGACTTCTCCGTTTATGGATTCTCTTTTGATGATTGTTTGAGCAACCTTGATTGAGTTTTGCAGAGATGCGAAGACACTAGTCTCGTCCTGAATTGGGAAAAGTGTCACTTTATGGTTAATGAAGGCATTGTATTGGGGCATAAGATTTCTGAGAGAGGTATTGAAGTTGATAAAGCTAAAGTTGATTCTATTGAAAAGATGCCATGTCCCAAGGACATAAAAGGTATAAGAAGTTTCCTTGGTCATGCCGGTTTTTATAGGAGGTTCATTAAGGACTTTTCTAAAATCTCTAGGCCTCTGACTAATTTATTGCAAAAAGGTATTCCTTTTGTCTTTGATGATGATTGTGTAGAAGCATTTGAAATACTTAAGAAAGCTTTGATCACTGCACCTATTGTTCAGCCACCTGATTGGAACTTACCTTTTGAAATTATGTATGATGCTAGTGATTATGCTGTAGGTGTTGTTCTAGGGCAAAGAGTTGATAAGAAATTGAATGTTACCCAGTATGCTAGTAAGACTCTTGATACTGCCCAGAGAAATTATGCTACTACTAAAAAAGAATTCTTAGCAGTTGTGTTTGCATGAGATAACTTTAGACCTTATATTGTTGATTCTAAAGTTACTATTCACACTGATCTTGCTGCTATTAAATATCTTATGGAAAAGAAAGATGCTAAGCCTAGGCTCATTAGATGGGTTCTCTGCTCCAAGAATTTGATTTACATATTATTGATAGAAAGGGGCTGAGAACCCGTTGCACTAACTTATCTAGGTTAGATAATGTTCTTGATGACCCACTACATATTGATGATAGCTTTCCTGATGAACAACTAGCGGTCATTAATGCTTCTCGTACTGCTCCTTGGTATGCTGATTATGCTAATTACATTGTTGCTGAATTTATACCGCCTAGTTTCACATACCAGCAAAAGAAAAAGTTCTTTTATGATTTAAGACATTACTTCTGGGATGACCCACACCTTTATAAAGAAGGAGTAGATGGTGTTATTAGATGTTGTGTGCCTGAGCATGAACAGGAACAGATCCTATGCAAGTGTCACTCTGAATCCTATGGAGGACACCACGCTGGAGACAGAACTGCACACAAGGTAATACAATCTGGTTTTTATTGGCCTACTCTCTTCAAAGATGCTCGTAAGTTTGTCTTATCTTGTGATGAATGTCAAAGAATAGGTACCATTGGTAGACGTCAAGAAATGCCTATGAATTATTCTCTTGTTATTGAACCGTTTGATGTTTGGGGCTTTGATTATATGGGACCTTTTCCTGCCTCTAATGGTTATAAACATATTTTAGTTGTTGTTGATTACGTTACTAAGTAGGTAGAAGCTATTCCAACTAGTAGTGCTGATCATAACACTTCTATTAAAATGCTTAAAGAAGTTATTTTTCGAGGTTTGGAGTCCTAGATATCTTATGGTGATGGTGGTTCACATTTTATTCATGGTGCTTTCCGTAAGATGCTTGCTAAGTATGATGTTAATCATAGAATCACATCTCCTTATCATCCATGATCTAGTGGTCAAGTAGAGTTGAGCAATAGAGAGCTCAAATTAATTTTGCAAAAGGCGTGAACAGATCTAGAAAGAATCGGTCCAAAAAACTTGATGATGCATTATGGGCCTATAGAACTGCATACAAAAATCCTATGGGTATGTCTCCTTATAAGATGGTTTATGGAAAAGCATGTCATTTACCTCTTGAACTTGAACATAAAGCATATTCGGCTATTAAAGAGCTCAACTATGACTTCAAACTTGCCGGTGAGAAGGGGTTGTTTGATATTAGCTCACTTGATGAATGGAGAACCCAAACCTATGAGAATGCCAAGCCATTCAAAGAAAAAGTCAAACGCTGGCATGACAAAAGGATACAAAAGCGTGAGTTTAACGTAGGAGATTATGTGTTATTATTCAACTCTCGTTTAAGATTTTTGCGGAAAATTTATCTCTAAATGGGAAGGTCCCTCGTTATCGAGGAAGTCTATCGTTACGGTGACATAAAATCAACAACCGATGCGCAGTGCGAGGGTGGTAAGCGGTCAAAGAACTAAACATTATATTTCAGGTAATCCTATCAATGTTGAACTAATATTATTGAAACCGTAACCCGGAGAATACATAGGGACACATTCGAGAATGTTCCGGACTCGAAAAGGAATAGGTATGTGATGCGGTAAGTAAACCGACTCCAAAACAACTCCAATGGCATTTTTATCAGTTTTGGAATATTTAAGAATTTTAGGAAGAAAGAAGTAGTCGAAAGGGCACAAGGCCTCCACGAGTGGGCGCACCCTACTCTTGGCGCGCCCCTGTCTCGTGGGCACCTCGTGTGCCTCCGGACTCCATTTTCTTGCGTTCGTATTTTGGTAAAATTCATTATATATACTCGAAGGTTTTGACCACCATATCACCCAAATATCCTTTGTTTTCATTTGAGATGTACATTTCAGATCTAGAGCATCATGTAGTCTCAAGCGCTCCCAAGGACAAGTTTTTTGAGAGGTTATCAACCCCTATCTCACAGAGTGCTGCAACACCCTCAAACCATTGAGATGCGTGAGGGGTGCTGCACATCTGCGATGTGGAGGGACCAAGGCGTCTGGGAAGCATGGAGACAAAGCTCGAAGTCGTGGGCAGCAAGTTTTCAAGTGCCAAGAGATGGTGGAGCATGGACTCAGCGCCAACAGGATGATGATCACGGAGTTCACCAACAACCACAAGCTGGATGCCAAAGTCATTGGGAGACCATCTTCAAGCTTCAAGAGAAAATCTAGCACCTCCAAGCCTAGATCTATGACACTGCAAAACCAGAACTGTGAGTATGAATATAGATTCAAGAGGATGAGTTTGGCTGCAGATTTAAGGATCCCGGAGACTCGATCATCCTTCTATGATGGAGAGCCTATGCCTTGGAAGACGGACGACAAGCCTACATCATCAACAACTCCTACTTCACCACCTCTGAGGACATAATTTGGGGTATGGGCACTCCCCTTGGCAACTGCCAAGCTTGGGGGAGGTGCCCTGGTATCGTATCACCATCACACTCCTATCTTTACCGTTTTATTTAGTTCGATCCTTTAGTAGTATCTTGATCTAGTAGATTAAAGTTTTGATATCAACTAGTTTTGAGTTTTGCTTTGTGATCTCTTTTTGTAATCGAGTCTGTGAGCTATCTATAATAAAGATTAGTATTGAGTCAAGGGCTTTGCTATGTTGCTATGATCTTGAGAAAGTAGAAACAATAAAAGAGTTCATATTGATCTTATGGTTAGTGATGACTTCACATATAGAAAGTATGAGGCATAAAAGTTGTTGAGAGTTGGCGTAGTTTTGTCATCGTTGCAATTAATAGGAAGTGATAAGGAAAGAGGGCTCACATACAAATATATTATCTTGGACACCTTTTATGATTGGGAGCACTCATTAAGTATGACATGCTAAAAGAGTTGACGTTGGACAAGGAAGACAACGTAATGGTTTATGTTTTCTCACATCTCAGTTAAAGTATATTGTCATTGACCTTCCAAACATGTTGAGCTTGCCTTTCCCCCTCATGCTAGCCAAATTCCTTGCACCAAGTAGAGATACTACTTGTGCTTCCAAATATCCTTAAACCTAGTTTTTCCATGAGAGTCCACCATACCTACCTATGGATTGAGTAAGATCCTTCAAGTAAGTTGTCATGTTGCAGGAAATAAAAATTGCTACCTAAATATGTATGACTTATTAGTGCAGAGAAAATAAGCTTTGCACGATCTTGTTGTGGAAGTAATAAAAGTGACGGACTACATAATAAAGGTCCACATACAAGGGGCAATATAAAGTGACGTTCTTTTGCATTAAGATTTTGTGCATCCAACCCTAAACGCACATGACAACCTCTACTTCCCTCTGCGAAGGGCCTATCTTTTACTTTATGTTTTTACTTTATGCTTGAGTAAAGGTGATCCTCACCTTTCCCTTTTTCATTTTATCCTTTGGCAAGCTCCACGTGTTTGAAAGATCATGATATATATATATATATATATATATATATATATATCCAATTGGTTGTAAGTTAGCATGGATTATTATTGTTGACATCACCTAAAGGTGAATAGGTTGGGAGGTAACACAATAAGCTCCTATCTTTCTTAGTGTCTGGCTGAAACTCCATAACCACAAGTATTGCATGAGTGTTAGCAATTATAGAAGACTACAAGATAGTTGAGTATGTGGACTTGCTAAAAAGCTCTATTGGTGACTCTTTCTGATGTTATGATAAATTGCAATTGCTTCAACAACTGAGATTATAGTTTGTTAGTTCTCAATGAAGTTTTTGAATCATACTTGACATTGTGAATTGATTGTTACTTGAGCATAAGAAATCATTTGATAAAATCTATTTATGTTGCTGTTATAAGAATGATCATGATGCCTTCATGTCCGTATTTTATTTTTATCAACACCTCTATCTCTAAACATGTGGACATATGTTTCGATATCTGCTTCCGCTTGAGGACAAGCGAGGTCTAAGCTTGGGGATTTGATCGTCCATTTTACATCATGCTTTTATATCAATATTTATTACATTATGGGCTGTTATTACATTATATCTCAATACTTATGGCTATTCTCTCTTATTTTATAAGGTTTGCCATGAAGAGGGAATCTTGGCATTTGGAATTAATTTGGAAAAGGAGCAAACATTGGAAACCTATTCCGCACTGCTCCAAAAATCCTGAAACTCCATGAAACCTGATTTTGGAATTAATAAGAATTATTGAGCGGAAGAAATACGCCAGGGAGGCCACACCCTGTGCAGGAGGGTGGGGGGCGTGCCCACCCCTACTGGGTGCGCCCCTGTCTCCTGGGCCCCCTGGTGGCCCCCTCGGTGTCCATCTTCTGCTATATGAGGGCTTTTACCCTGGAAAAAATCGTGGGCAAGCTTACGGGATGAAACTCCGCCACCACGAGGCGGAACCTTGGCGGAACCAATCTAGGGCTCCGGTGGAGCTGTTCTGCCGGGGAAACTTCCCTCCGGGAGGGGGAAATCATCACCATCGTCATCACCAATGATCCTCTCATCAGGGGGGTCAATCTACATCAACATCTTCACCAGCACCATCTCCTCTCAAAACCTAGTTCATCTCTTGTATCCAATCTTGTATCAAAACCACAAATTGGTACCTTTGGGTTGCTAGTAGTGTTGATTACTCCTTGTAGTTGATGTTAATTGGTTTACTTGGTGGAAGATCATATGTTCAGATCCTTAATGCATATTATTACTCCTCTGATTATGAACATGAATATGCTTTATGAGTAGTTATGTTTGTTCACGAGGACATGGGTGAAGTCTTGCTATTAGTAGTCATGTGAATTTGGTATTAGATTCGATATTTTGATGGGATGTATGTTGTCTTTTCCTCTAGTGGTGTTATGTGAGCGTAGACTACATGACACTTCACCATTATTGGGCCTAGAGAAATCATTGGGAAGTAATAAGTAGATGATGGGTTGCTAGAGTGACAAAAGCTTAAACCCTAGTTTATCGTTGCCGTTAGGGGCTGATTTGGATCCATATGTTTAATGTTGTGGTTAGGTTTACCTTAATACTTCTTTTGTAGTTGCGGATGCTTGAAATAGGGGTTAATTGTAAGTGGGATGCTTGTCCAAGTAAGGGCAGTACCGAGCACCGATCCACCCACATATCAAATTATCAAAGTACGAAGCGAATCATATGAGCGTGATGAAAACTAAGCAGCGATAATTCCCATGTGTCCTCGGGAGCTCCTTTCTCATTATTAGAAAATGTCAAGGCTTATCCTTTGCTACATAAAGGATTGGGCCACCTTGCTGCACTTTATTTACTTTATTTACTTGTTACTCGTTGCAATTTATCTTATCACAAACCTTAGTGAAAACCGCTTATCATTTCCTTCTGCTCCTCGTTGGGTTCGACACTCTTACTTATCGAAAGGACTACGATAGATCCCCTACACTTGTGGGTCATCAGAGGGTGTTCCCTACCCTACTGGGCGCGCCCCCTGCCTCGTGGGCACCTCGTGTGCTCTCCAGACTCCATTTTCTTGCACGATACTTCTTTTGGTCTGTAAAAATTCATTATATAATCTCCGGGAGGTTTTGACCACCGTATCACGCAAAATTCTTCTGTCTTTGTTTCGAGCTGTTTTTCTGGCAGATCTAGAGCACCATGACGTCTCCAAGCGCTCCCAAGGACAAGTTTTTTGAGAGGGTCATCAACCCCTACCTCGCGGAGGTGCTGCATCACCCTCGAACCATTGAGATGCGTGAGGGGGTGCTGCACATCCGCGATGTGGAGGGACCAAGGAGTGCCGGAGCGTGGAGACAAAGCTCGAGCGATGGAACAGCAAGTTTTCAAGAGCCAAGGGATGGTGGAAGCGGACTTACGCCAACGGATGATGATCGCAGAATTCACCAGCAGCCACAAGTTGGGCGCCAAGAACATTGGGAGGCCATCTTCAAGCTTCTGAGAAAATCGAGCACCTCAAGCCCGGATCTATGACTTGCAAAACCAAAACTGTGTGTATGAATGTAGATTCAAGAGGATGAGTTTGGCTGTAGATTTGAGGATCCGGAGACTCGATCTTGATGGTGAGCCTATGCCTTGGAAGGCAGACGACAAGACCACATCATCAACCACTCCTTCTTCACCACCTCAGAGGACATAAACACATGGGTATGGGCACTCCCTTGGCAACTACCAAGCTTGGGGAGTTGCCCGATGATATATCACCATCACACTCCTATCTTTACCGTTTTTCTTAGTTCGATCCTTTTGGTAATATCTTAATCTAGTAGAATAAAATTTTGGTATGAATTAGTTTTGAGTTTTGCTTCGATCCCTCTATGTAATCGAGTCGTGAGCTATATATAATAAAGATTAGTGTTGAGCCAAGGGCTTTGCTATCTTGCTATGATCTTGAGGAAATAAAAGAATAAAAAGAATAAAAGAGTTCATATTGATCTTATAGATAGTAATGACTTCACACATAAAGAGTATGAGGCTTAAAAGTTGTTGAGAGTTGGCAAACATAGTTTTGGTCATCGTTGTAATTCATAGGAAGTAATAAAGAAAGGGAGGTTTTCACATATAAATACACTATCTTGGACATCTTCTATGATTGTGAGCACTCATTAAAGTATGACATGCTAAAGAGTTGATGTTCGGCAAGGAAGACAACGTAATGGGTTATGTTTTCTCACATCTCAGTTAAAGTATATTGTCATGGATCATTCAAACATGTTGAGATTGCCTTTCCGCCTCATGCTAGCCAAATTCCTTGCACCAAATAGAGATACTACTTGTGCTTCCAAATATCCTTAAACCCAGTTTTGCCATGAGAGTCCACCATACCTACCTATGGATTGAGTAAGATCCTTCAAGTAAGTTGTCATGTTGCATGAAATAAAAATTGCTCTCTAAATATGTATGACTTATTAGTGTGGAGAAAATAAGCTTTATACGGTCGTGTGATATGGAAGTAATAAAAGCGACGGACTGCATAATATAGGTCCATATAAAAAGTGGCAATATAAAGTGACGTTCTTTTGCATTAAGATTTCGTGCATCCAACCCTAAAAGCACATGACAACCTCGGATTCCCTCTGCGAAGGGACTATCTTTTGCTTTATGTATTTTACTTTATGCAAGAGTCGAGGTGATCTTCACCTCTCCCTTTTACATTTTGTCCTTTGGCAAGCACCTCGTGTTGGAAAGATCCTGATATATATATCCAATTGGATGTAAGTTAGCATGATTATTGTTGACATTACCCTTGAGGTAAAACGTTGGGAGGCAACACTATAAGCCCCTATCTTTCTCTGTGTCCGATTAAAACTCCAAAACCACAAGTATTGCGTGAGTGTTAGCAATTGTAGAAGACTAAATGATAGTTGAGTATGTGGACTTGCTGAAAAGCTCTTATGTTGACTCTTTCCCATGTTATGATAAATTGCAATTGCTTCAATGACTGAGATTATAGTTTGTTAGTTCTCAATGAAGTTTCTGAACCATACTTGACATTGTGATTTTTACTTGATCATAAGAAATCATATGACAAAAATTATATATATGTTGTTGTTATAAGAATGATCATGATGCCCTCATGTCCATATTTTATTTTTATCAACACCTCTATCTCTAAACATGTGGACATATTTTTCGATATCGGCTTCCACTTGAGGACAAGCGAGGTCTAAGCTTGGGGGAGTTGATATGTCCATTTTGCATCATGCTTTTATATCGATATTTATTGCATTATGGGCTGTTATTACACGTTATGTCACAATACTTATGGCTATCCTCTCTTATTTTACAAGGTTTAACATGAAGAGAAAGAATGCCGGCAGCTGGGATTCTGGGCTGGAAAAAAAAGCAAATATTGGAGACCTATTCTGCACAGCTCCAAAAGTCTTGAAACTCCATGAAAGTCATTTTTGGAATTAATGATAATTATTGAGCGAAAGAAGTACCAGAGGGGGCCCACACCCTGGCCACAATGATGGGGGCGCGCCCACCCTTACAGGGCGCGCCCCCAGCCTCGTGGGCCCCTTGGTGGCCTTCCGGTGCCCATCTTCTGCTATATGAATTATTTTACCCTCGAAAAAATCATAAGCAAGGTTATAGGACGAAACTCCGCCGCCACGAGGCGGAACCTTGGCGGAACCAATCTAGGGCTCCGGTGGAGCTGTTCTGCCGGGGAAACTTCCCTCCGGGAGGGGGAAATCATCACCATCGTCATCACCATGATCCTCTCATCGGTGAGAGGTCAATCTCCATCAACATCTTCACCAGCACCATCTCCTCTCAAACCCTAGTTCATCTCTTGTATCCAATCTTTGTATCCAAACCTCGGATTGGTACATGGTGGTTGCTAGTAGTGTTGATTACTCCTTGTAGTTGATGCTAGTTGGTTTATCCGGTGGAAGATCATATGTTTAGATCCTTAATGCATATTAATACCCCTCTGATTATGAACATGAATATGCTTTGTGAGTAGTTACGTTTGTTCCTGATGACATGGGTGAAGTCTTGCTATTAGTAGTCATGTGAATTTGGTATTCGTTCGATATTTTGATGAGATGTATGTTGTCTCTCCTCTAGTGGTGTTATGTGAACGTCGACTACATGACACTTCACCATTATTTGGGCCTAGAGGAAGGCATTGGGAAGTAATAAGTAGATGATGGGTTGCTAGAGTGATGAGCTTAAACCCTAGTTTATAAGTTGCTTAGCCGTAAGGGGCTGATTTGGATCCATATGTTTCATGCTATGGTTAGGTTTACCTTAATACTTCTTTTGTAGTTGTGGATGCTTGCAATAGGGGTTAATCATAAGTGGGATGCTTGTCCAAGAAAGGCGGCACCCAAGCACCGATCCACCCACATATCAAATTATCAAAATGTGAGCGTGAATCATATGAGCGTGATGAAAACTAACAGCGATAATTCCCATGTGTCCTCGGGGCGCTTTTCTCATTATAAGAAATTATGCGTGACACTCCAAAAATTTTATTTGGTTTTTAGCAAAAACATTGCTGGTTTCTTTCTTTCTTTAAGAAAGGCCTTTTATTTTCTTTTGGAAAAAGGCTATTCTCTTCTTCTCTTTTCTTTGGCAAGTTTGTCATCTCTGTTTTCTTCTTCAAAACCTTAGGTTTGATCCTTTAAATATTCCCCTCTGTTGTTTCCTTCCCAAAAATTGGATTTTTGGAGTTTATCTTCTTTCATATTTCAAAGAAAAAGATTTAGGGTCACCTTTCTTTTCTTAACCATCCATGACTCTGTATTTTACCCATGTGGTAAAACCACTCCAAAACCTCCTCTCCTCCTTGCCAGCAACTTAAGTTCACTATCCCAACTCATCCAAACAAGTTTTGGATTTTATTTGAATTAGTTCTTCTCTCAAATCTTTTCTGATAATTATTTTGAGCCTGAACCATTTACAAAGCAAGTGTCCCTTTTCTTGTGAGTTTTGATCTCAAACCAACTCTACTGGCTAGTCCTTCGTACTCACAACCCAGGACCATCTTGATCCACTCATCTTCTTTTCAAATTTTTCAAACTACACTCTCTGCAAGTTTGGACCAGATTTGCCAAATTTGGTGAAATTCATACCTACACTCCTCCAAAATTCCACCAAAATCAGGCAGCCCTCTTTGGGACATTGAGAGCCACTCCACCAAAAATCAGCCCAAGGAAAAATTCCTACAAGCGAGAATCATTACATCGAACACTGGCGTGCCTTTGTTCAAACACTGCGATAAATTCAGTTTGCGGTGTCATTTTTCATCCAAGCAGTTTTGAGTCACAAAGTCTTGTGCCTTTGTACGTTGCTTTCGTCGCTGGCTCGCTTGTCCGCAGCCTTACCGCGCGCTTAGCGGCTTCGGCGTCGGGAGCACCACAGCCCTTCGGCGGCGTGTCCC